>JALGPY010000003.1:93880336-94135336 GCA_023055425.1 Linanthus parryae
CCTTGCTTGGAGCCCAAGTTTGGTTGTTTCCTTGTTGTGGGAGAACTCCTTCTTCCCCAAGGATGCCCAAACCCTAGATCTAAGATCCTAAAATTTCTCAAACTCACCAATTCATGCATCCAATGCAATAATTGGGTCTTGTTATGATTAATTCTTTGACAAATTGCATCCAATGCTTGATTTGTCTTGTTTTACGCGATAAACAACAAATTAAAGTGTAAAACAACAAGAATGTAACACATAAACTACGTTTATGCTCTATGACCTGTGGCTCTGATACCACTGTAGGGTTTTGATTCATGGATCGCGCAAACGGAAGCATAATCAAACAAACAACCATGCAAAACCCTCCAAGGATCACAAGTCTAGATGCATAACGATAGTGAAGGTAAGAAATCATAAACACACCTTTGGGTTCTCCTTGATGACTTCAAACGCCAATAGTGTCACGTTCTCTATAGTTGATCCACGCCTAGAGTTGTTCCTAGATCTCCAATCACCTTGGTGCTAGCCCGGATTGAAAGGAGGGTGAAGAAATCACGCAAAACGAGACACCAAAAGGGGTTCGGCACCCTTTGTGGCGTCGGGGACAAGGGGCGGCGGCAAGGGGGCGGCGTCCCTCTTGTGGCTTGCTCTCTCTCTCCTTTGTTCTCTCCTACTCTTGTTATGTTCTCTCTAGAGCATAAAAGTTGTGTAGGGAAGGAAGGAGGAGGGTCCTTTATATAGTCCAACAACTCCTTGTTAACTACCTAAAGGACTTATTCTAGTCCTACTAGAATTCAATTTAGTCCCTTCCTTGCAAATTAGTCCCTACTAAGTTTGCAAGGGTTTGCAAAGTGATCCTTCTAATTAATTAATCCAATTAATTAATTTCCACAATCTAGTACAACTCTATATAGCGTGTGACCCCATAGGTTCTATCTAGTTGGTAGCAACTCTTTGCTAATATGGAGCGGTTTCTAGCAAAACATCCATTCTAGCCAACTAATAGAATAGTCATCTAGACAACCTTGTACAAGTAATTGTCTCATCCCTTTGCCTCCATATCCGGATTGGACACGAGACATACAAGTCACACTCGTATATCCAATCCCTAGTTTCTCGATCCATGGAATAGCCTTATTCGTGCAAATAACATCAATATCCCATATATTGATTTATTTGAGTCTGGCCAGACATTCTATAAGCACTATCCTCGAGTGGCCTTGGATATTTGCTCCCGTTATGTGGGAGGGGCAAATCCTCTCTACGTCCACTACGATCTCTAAGCTTGCTTCTCATTGTATCCAGTACACGCCTTTATAACTACCCAGTTACGGTGTAGCGTTTAACGCTACCAAGATCACAATGATCCACAACTAGAATATCTAGTGACTTCAAGTCTAAGGATGACAATACCATTGTACCCGAGAAGCACTTGTGACTCAACATAACGTGTATGTAGCCTTCTCGGTAATGGGTCAATCCAGTGCAACATTCCGTAATGCACACCTATGTGTTGGATCGTGATATCTCCATATCAATCCAACCCCATACTAGTCTATAGATGATTGTCCCATTTAATCATTATACTTGACTAGGGATATTTAAGATAAACAACACGATTGTAAATCTAAGGACTTCATTATATTAAATATCCAATAAATAATAAATGAATTTCTAGCCAGTTACAATATTCATACTAAACTAGATTGCCTCTAGGGCATCTATTCCAACACAACTGTCCCTTGCTTGGAACTCTTCTAGCTCACAGCTCCTCCATTCAGGAAAAACACGTATCCCGACTGCAATATGTAGTCATCTTTGTTAGTTTGGAAGCTTGCATCAGAGTTAGAAATTACACTCAATTCTTCCTTACCTCCAAATATCAAGAACGCATCCTTAGTTCTTCTCAAGTACTTTAGGATGTTCTTGACAGCAATCCAGTGAATTTCACCCGGATTGGACTAAATTTGCTTACCATACTCAATGCGTATGATACGTCTGGTGTAGCAACATGGCGTACATGATGGATCCTATGGCCGAAGCATAGGGTATCCTACTCATGCGGTCCATCTCAATCTCATTGGAAGGACAGATCTTAGAGAGAGTGACTCCATGCGACATGGTCAAGAATCCCTTCTTGGAATATTGCATGTTGAACCTTTTCAACACCTTGTCTATTTATGTACTTTGGCTTAGGCCGAGCAGCTTCCTAGATCTATCCCTATAGATCTGGATACCAAGTATATAAGCTGCATCTCCTAAGTCCTTCATTGCGAAACATTTCCCCAGCCAATCTTTACCAGATTGCAAAGTAGGAATATTGTTTTCAATGAGTAGTATGTCTTCCACATACAAGACCAGAAAAAATACAGAGCTCCCAATAACCTTCTTGTAGACACAGGGATCATCTTCGTTCTTGAAGAAGCCAAACTCTTTGACCGCGTCATCAAAACGTCGATTCCAACTCCTACAGGCTTGCTTTAATCCATAAATGAATCATTGTAGCTTACAGAATTTATTGGCGTTCTCTGGATCCTCAAAACCCTTCGTTTGTGTCATATACACATCCTCGAGGAGGTTCCCATAAAGGAATGCTATTTTGACATCCATTTTCCAGATCTCATAGTCATAGTAAGCTGCAATAGAAAGTAGGATTTGAAGGGATTTAGTCATGGAGACTGGTGAAAAATTCTCATCATAGTCAATACCATGAATATGTCTATAACCTTTAGCCACAAATCGCCCCTTGTAGGCAACTACCTTGCCTTCCATGTCGGTCTTCTTCTTGAAGACTCACTTTGTGTTGAGCCCCTTCAGGTGGTTTCACGAAAGTTCATACTTTGTTGGTATACATGGAATCCATTTCGGATCTCATGGCTTCTAGCCACTTCTTGGAGTCTGGCCCTCTCATGGCCTCCCCGTAGGTTGCGGGCTCAGCATCCATGAGTGGTATGTCATTGGCCTCAGTCACGAGAAGTACCTACCTCTCTGGCTCATGACGTACCCTTCCTGACCTACATAGTTCGTGTGTCACCTGAACATGTTTTTCCACAATAACTTGCGGTCCCTGTTCTTGCTCCATCATCGGTCAGTGGTTTGTGATTCTTGAATTTCTTCAAGTTCTACAGTCCTCCCACTTGCTTCTTTAGAGACTAGCTCTCTTTCTAGAAACACGCCGGTCCGAGCTACAAACATTTTGTTCTCGGTTGTATTGTAGAAGTAATATCCTTTAGTCTCCTTAGGATATCCCACAAACTTACACTTACCCGCTTTGGGCCCGAGCTTGTCTGTTAGTAAACGCTTTACATACACATCGCAGTCCCAAATCTTCATAAACGACACTATGGGATGCTTCCCATACCATATCTCATATGGTGTCTTCATGAATGATTTGGATGGAACACGGTTAATGGTAAAAGCTGCAGCCAACAGAGCATGTCCCCAAAACGATATTGGAAGATCCATTTGACACATCATATATCGCACCATATCTAATAGTGTGCGATTCCTCCTCTCGGATACCCCATTCCATTGTGGTGTTCCGAGTGGAGTGAGTTGGGACACTATCCCACACTCTCCAAGATACTCGTCAAACTCTGGGCTCAAGTATTCTCCTCCACGATCCGATCGCAAAGCCTTAATACTTTTACCAAGTTGCTTCTCTACTTCATTCTTGAATTCTTTGTACAATTCAAAGGATTCGGATTTGGCCATCATAAGGTATACAAATCCATATCTACTGAAATCATCAGTAAACATAATTAAGTAGGTGTAACCACCTCTGGCAGGCGTGGGAAATGGACCACATACATCGGTATGTATGAGTGCTAGTAACTCACTAGTCCTCTCACCTTCTTATTGAAAGGGGACTTTTTCATTTTCCCCAATAAACAAGACTCGCATGTATCATATGATTCCAAATCAAATGAGTATAGAAGTCCATCCTTATGGAGTCTAGAAATGTGTTTCTCTTTTATATGGCCTAAACGACGGTGCCATAGATATATAGAATTTAAATCATAAGTTTTATCCTTTTAGTATTTATGTTATAGATGGAATTATTTAGATAAAGGATATATAATTGATAACTCTGCATAAGAGTTATCTATTCGTCTAATTTCCTATCGATTTGCGTGCAAAAATGGAGAATTTAGAGTCGTTCTGAGTTGTTTTGTGCGAGAATTGATCATGTGAGCCTTTCGTGCATTGATTGTGAAGTCCGGGCGTTTTCTATCTCGTTTTACGTGTTATTTATCATATATTGTCACATTTGATCTTCGCCGGGTGTTCGTGTTGTGTTTAAAAGGAACGGAGCACGCGAGGATCAAGTGGATAGAGGAAACGAGCATAGGAAGCTATGGCGCGCTCGAGATTTGAGAAGGATAGTAAGAGAGGATGATTTGAGTGCTAGAGGCATTTGAGAAGAAGATAGGATCATTGAGACATGTGGAGGGCTCAAAATGGAGGAACAAGAGATGAATTGATGATCGGGAGGTGATTCGAATGCAAGAGATACAAGTGGAAGCATTGTGGAAGTTTTCCAAGCACAAGGCAGGTCACAGGACCTCACAAGGCAGGTCACAGGACCTGATAGAAGCTACACATGAGGCTCTGAGAGGGTGCAGAGGTCGCAGGACCTCGTGGAGAGGTCACAGGAACTGGTGGAGATTTGCCAGAGGTCGCACGACCTCAATCTCAGGTTGCAGGACCTGCGGGTCAGAAGGCAGTGTGCACACAACATGGACTCAGGTCTCGCGAGACCTATTCAGAGGTCACACGACCTCCTCTTGCCTTTTCCAGAGGTCGTACGACCTAGAAGGGAGGTCGTGCGACCTGGGTCTGGCCAAAATTTTCTCAAACTTTGCGGGAACTTTTTGTAATTAACTCTAATGAGTCCCAAACACTTGGGAACGTATTTTAGACTGGTTTAGGTCGTTTTTGAAATGGGAGACGGGACAAAAACGTTATGGGAGCTTTGGGGGAGCTTGGAGCAATCCGGAGCCATTCGTTTGCTTCCTCTACTCTCTCTTCTTCGTAGTTTTGTGTTCATGATCATGAAATTTGCTAGTTTGATCATGATTTGTAGTAGCTAAGTACTTATTTGCTGGGGATTCCTTGTTGGACAGCTAGGGTTTGCTTGAATGGATTTTTTGGTACTTTGATTCGTTCTTTGGATTAAAATTATGCGTTCTCCTCTTCTTATGATTATCTTGTGTATGAATCTTATTGTTCTCGCAAGTAGCTAATGCTAGGACATATCTAATTAGAACTTGTGTGGTAACTCCATGAGACCTAGTCGGTAAATCAAGATAATCGCCTAGTCGTATCATTATCTCGTAACTGGGTAGTGTTAATTAGGATCAAAGAGTAGATTAAAGTCCAATAATGCATGCTTATAATTGTATTAGGCTTGGTAACTCGGTCTAAATTTATCATAAGTGTAGGCAAATTGCTTGGTAACTCGGTAATTTGTAGAATGCTTGATTGATAAGAGTAGCGTATTTGCGTTCCAAAGATCAAGACAGCATTCGTAGCATCCCTAGTGATCCACAAGAAGAATTCCCAGCACTCGTATCTCTTATAAAAAAAACTCCTACAATTCTTGTCTTCGTTAATTGTGAAGAAACTCATAGTTAATTGAGATATTTGTTGTTTTCATTTTAGTAGCATTATACAAACAAACAACGCGCTGTGCCCACAAAAGGTTAAGAAATTCTAATTAATTTACAAGAAGTCTCTTGGGTTCGACAACCCGGTTTTCTGGAATTTATTACTACAACGACAGTTGTACACTTGCAGTTGGAGCGTGTCAATAATCCATTAGACAAATGTGTACTACAATAGTGCATACTATCAAAATAAATGGAGCAACACTTGTCCTTTATTGAAATAGAAAAACCCTTCTCATCCAAACAAGAAAAGGAAATAATGTTTATGCTCATAGCAGGCACAAAATAGCAATTGTCTAATTCTAAAATAAGTCCAAAAAGGAAAAGATAGTTCGTAAACGCATATAGCTAATGCAACAACTTTTGCTCCATTCCCGAGGCGCAGATCTATCTCCCCTTTAGCCAATCTTCTACTTCTTCTCAAATCCTGCATATTTTGACAAATGTGAGAACCACATCCAGTATCCAATAACCAAGATGAAGAAATAGATAGATTGAAGCCTATAATTAAAATACCTGGTGGTGGTGGAATCACTATTCAAATCTTCTTATCCTCCAGATATTTGGGGCAATTCCTCCTCCAGTGACCTGGATGGCTACAGTAGTGACTATAACCTTTAGCCATGCCCCCACTAGGCTTTAGGTCATCTTTGGAATTTTCAACTTTCTTGCGCTTTCCTTTAGAAGTAGAGGCTACTCCCTTGCCCTTCCTCTTATTCACCATCATTATGGCCTTACCCTTGCCTTTTTTGATGCTTTGTTCAGCTTTCTTTAGCATGTTCAGCAAGACTGGAAGAGTCCTACTGATCGCGTTCATGTTACAGCTCATGATGAACTAGTTATAACTGTCAGGCAACGATTGCAAGACAAGATTAGTAGCCAAATCTTGGTTGAGTGGGAATCCCAGCCTCGTGAGGTTCTTAATGTACCCGATCATTCAGAGTACATGTGGCCCTACTAGGTTCCCTTATGCAAGACTGCTCTTGAAAAGTGCCTTGAACACCTCATACCACTCATTCCTTGCCTGTTCCTGAAACAACTGGTACAAGTGTATGATCATATCATAAGCTTCCATGTTCTTGTGTTGCTTCTAAAGATCAGAGGTCATGGTGCAGAGCATGAGGCAAGTCACATCGTTAGAATCATGTATATGTTTCTGACGTTCTCTTACGTCGGCTAGAACAGACTCATCCTGGGGTGGTTCTGTAATAGGATTGTCTAAGACATACAACTTCTTTTCTTGTTTAAGGATGATCCTTATGTTTCTGTACCAGTCAAGGAAATTTGTTCCAGACAGTTTGTCCTTCTCAAGGACAGATCGCAGGGATGAAGTCGATGCGTGATTGTTTGCCATTTGGAATTCTACAAAACGAGAAATATGCAATTTTAGTATTTTGAACAATTTAACTAAATTCAACAATGGTTAGATCATTAAATATAGCTCCCACTAATTTTCTCGGATTAACAACCCTCACCATTAATGCGGAAAATATCATACATATTTTCTAGTGAGTCCAAGATCCATATTTCACTTCTTCTTGAGCTTGCTTTGGCAAGTCACCCAAGAATTGGTTATTTAGGTAGGAACCGTTCCAATTGCATCCCATGCAACTCTTGGTCCAATTAGGAAAATAATTCATTATTCTTTATCATTTAGATAACACCTAATTGTCGTGCCTCTAGGCTCATCAATCCAATTGATTTGACCCATTTGCGTCCAACCTCTTGCTTCAACAATCATACATTATTTGCTTGTGTCGTCTGCAACACATCAAGTTGAATTAAAACGCCTTGATTTGGCAAGTCCGAATTTAATAAACCTTGATCATGAAGGGTGTTTAGGAAAGAGAAGGCAAAACGGAATATTTCCATTGAGGGATTTAATAGTCATTATTCGTTTACACGATCTACTTACTTGGATTGGGCAATCTACAATAAAAGATCAAACTTGTTTATTATTATCTTGTTAACGTTTTGATAGTATCGCCATACACACAAAATAAATAACAAGACATAAATAACATCCACAAAAGAAAAATTAACGTGGCATGGATATGGCCCCTAGACTAAGATATTACCAAGCCAACGATAATATCTATATGCCCTAAACTGATAAGCTCATCTCCATATGCTCCACCATAGCTGCGCGCGTTTAGGACGGGACCTCCATTGTCTTTGTGGCTCCTTTGGTCCTCCGGTCTTCTTCTCCATGCTCTTGGCTATCATCTAAATATTTCTAATTCTAGCCTAACTCTAGAATAAATAAATAAATAAAACATCGATGTCGAGAAGATGATCAGCTCGCAGGCCATAAAATTAACTAACTGTTACGTTAATTTGATCAGCTCGCAGTCCGTAAACCAAACCACAACAAACAAAAACAATTACAACCTTGGCCATATCCATCCACCAAACAAAAAATAACATAATACAGTTAAAACCAAATTTTAACGCGCTTGTTAAATTTTAGTTGAAATTGGGTAATTAGGGTTACAATGGCCCAAGGATTCTACCATTCACTATGGCCGAACCACCCAAGGACCAAGGCTAAGCCTTGGGGCGGTCGGCCGAGCCTCACGCGCGGCTAGGCTACACGCTAGGCCGGCCCAACCCCTTGGACAAGCCTATCTTGGGAGGCAAGGAAAGGGGGTCGGACGCTATATTTGGCCGAACCTTGTTTGGAATTGTTTCAAAAAAAAATTCCTTGCCTTGTTGCCCAAACTTTGTTGTTTCCATAAAATTGTTTCCATAATTGGAAAAACCTTTTTTCCAAATTATGAGCCCAAGAACCCTAATTTTTCAAGAATCCAATTATTCACATCCTATGTGATTAAACTCACCAATCTACACATCCAATGTTAAATTAGATCTTGTTCATCTTGAGTCAAATTCAATTTGCATCTACTATGCCAATTAATTTCATTTTCGCGTAATATGAATATAACGATGTATAAACTGAAATCGTAACACATAAAATCATGTTGTGCACTACGACATGTAGCTCTGATACCACTGTTGGGTTTTGACGTAGGTAACACAGCGGAATAAAAAAAAAATCCTACTCAAAGCCCACCAAGGATCACAGGAAGAGTTATCATAACATGATAAGAGCAAAGAAGATGTGTACCTTGGTTTGGGAGATCACACGAATAGTAGTGTCTTCGTCTCTATGAATATCCACACCTTGGATATTGATTGGATTCCTTCACTCCGCAGTGTTCTGAAACGGAAGAAGGAGGAGGATGATCACACAAAACGGAGCACCAAGGCCTTGCCTACATGTGGCCGACAGCAAAGGGGGCGGACGGGGTAGAGGGCTTCGGCCTTCTTCCTAGTCTCTCTCTCTTGCTTTGTTTAGTTCTCTCAGTAATGACTTGTCTTGAGAATTAACAAGCTAGAGTTCCTTTATATAGTCATAACTCTTTATTAACTACATAAAGTCCCCAATACTAATCATGTCCTTACATGGATTAGCCCACTTGAAAATTAGTCCTACTAAGTTTGCTTGTGGTTGCGTTATGATCCTTTTATTAATTATTCCAACTAATTAATACCTTTATCCAATTTAATCCATCCGGTGTGTGACCCCATATGTTTCTACTTAGTTGGTAGAAACTCATTAGTAACATGGAGCGGTGTCTAGCAACACATCCATGTCACCCAACTAATAGAAATAAGTCAGTGATCTCGATGGACCTTGTGCCCAATATCTCATATTGTATTGTCCCTTTGTCTCCATATTCGGATAGGACACGAGACATAATAGTCACACTCATATATCCAATTCATAGTTTCTCGATCCTGGGAATATGCTTACGTAAGAAGATAACATCAATATCTCCATATTGATTTATCTGAGTCTGGCCAGACATTTAATAAGCACCATCCCTCGAGTGGCCATGGATATTTACTCCCCTTATGTGGGAGGGACAAATCCTCTCTACGTCACTACGATCTCTAAGATTGCTTCCTATCATGCCCGATAGCTATCTTTATATTTTCTCGGTTAAGGCACAACGTTGGATAACATCAAAGCATGATATTCCACAACTAGAGTATCTAGTGACTTCAAGTCTAAGGATTACAATATTATTAGAACTACGAGAAGAGATTGTGACTTTGACATAATCTAATGTATCATTTTCTTCGTGGGTCAATCCAGTATGCCATTACTCCTAATGCATACCCATGTGTTAGACTTGATATCTCCATATCAATCTACACACATACTAGTCTATATTTGATCGTCCTGTTAACCAATATAACGGACTAGGGATATTTAAGATAAACAACACATTGTATCTAAGGACTTCATTATATTAAATATCACAATAAATAGTAAATGAATATTCTAGCCAAAACATCGTTCATACTAAATATAGATTGCCTCTAAGGCATCTATTCCAACATATTTAAATAGCAAAATGAATCATTTTTTTATAATCTATCCATTGTGTTGTAGCGTAAAAGTTTCTCTATAACACGGTGAAAATGTTATCAAATAACCTCATCAATTTTTGATCCAAATCACCCGTTCGAAGTGAACCAGATACGAGTCATAAAAGTAAAATGGATAGAAAGAGAGGAAATACAGTGATACCGGTCTAGTTTATTGGTCGAGTCCGAATCCTTTGTATCCTTGTATGTATCTTTCTATGTATCCTTACTATAATTGACCAGTATTTTTTTTTTCTTAATTTGTTAGAATTTTGAAACTACTAAACTGAATAAAAAAATAATGATATGAACCAAATATAGTAAGGATACAGAGAAGGATACACACAAAGGATACAGAGGATCCAAACTCCCCACCGTGCACGTAGAAACCCTTTGTTTTAGACTATTTTGACTTTCCTTACATTTTTAAATTTTGGTGGTTGTGACTTCTTTGGAAGTTGCACATATATCATTAGCAACCTAATAGAGTAATTATTCCTTACTCCAAGAGAAAATTTGACATGGCGCTCTAATTTGACACTAGGGGAGCTAGGGTGGTAGCTCAAGTGGTAGGTGTTGGAATAGATTCCCTAGATGTAATTTTGTTTAGTTTGAATATTATTTTGGCTAGAATAATGATTTTAATAGTTATGGAGATATTTAATATAATGAAGTCCTTAGATTACAAATGTGTTGTTTATCTTAAATATCACTAGTCGATTATATTGATTAACATGACGATCAACTTTAGACTAGTAGTTCGGTAGATTGATATGGAGATATAAAGTCTATCACATGAGTATGCATTAAGGGTAATGGCATACTTGATTGAACCACAACCAGAAGGCTACAAACAAGTTATGTAAAGTCACAAGTGCTTCTCGTAGTAACAATGGCATTGTGGTTCTTATACTTGAAGACACTAGATTCTCTAGTTAAGAAATATCATGCTTTGATATTATCAAACTTTGCACATTAACCGGGTAACTATAAAGATAGTCATCGGACATGATAGGAAGCAAGCTTAGAGATGATAGTGATGTAGATAGGATTTGTCCCTCCCACGTAACGGGAACAAATATCCGCAGCCACTCGATGGGTAGTGCTTATAGAATGTCTGGCCAAGCTCAGATAAATCAACATAGGATATTGATGTTATCTGCATGGATAAGACTATTCCCAGGATCGAGAAACTATGGATTGGATATTCGAGTGTGTGTTGTATGTCTCGTGTTCAATCCAGATATGGAGACAAATGGATAATACAATACGGTAACATTGGTCACAAGATTTGTCGGATTACGAACTACTTTTAGTTGGGTGGCATAGATGTGTTGCTAGACACCGCTCTATGTCAGTTATTGATACTACCAACTAAGTAGAAACCTATGGGGTGACACGCCCTAGGGATTAAACTAGACTTGGGAATTAATTAATATGATTAATTAAATAGAAAGATCAATACTCAACCACAAGCAAACTAAGTAGGACTAATTTGCAAGGTGGACTAATCCATGTAAGGACATGATTAGTATTGGGGCAAATACATAGTTAATAAGGAGTTGTTAGACTATATAAAGACACTCCTATCTTATGTTTCTCATAAGTGTCATAATTTTAATCACACAATAGAGAGATAAAAATCAAGGATAAAGACAAGGAGGCCGAACCCCTTCGTCCGCCCCTCCCCTTTTTCCGTCGGCCTTGTGTGGCGCGGCCCTGGGTGCTCCGTTTTCCGTAATCTTCTTCTTCCTCCTTCCATCAATTGCTAGCACAAACTCGTGGAAGGACTTTAGAATTGATCCTAGGCGTGGACTGCCATAGAGACATGGACACTATTTCACGTGAAGTCATCAAAGGAGACAAACAAGATACATGATGCTTTCATCCTTTACCATCGTTATGATGTCCAGTCTTGTAATCCTTGGAGGGTCTTGAACGGAATTTATTCCACTGCATAATCCATATCAAAACCCTACAATGGTATTAGAGCTACATGTCGTAGTGCATAATGTGGTTTATGTGTTACTTTATTGTTAGTTTTTAAACTGTTCTGCTACTTTTCGCGTAAAAACTAAAATTGGCATAAATATGCAATTTGAATATGATTCAAACAATAATGAGATAATTATACATATGATGAAAAGATTAGTGAATTTGGATCACATATGATATGAAATTTTTGATCTGGAAACGCCCCCTCCCCCTCCTTGGGCGCTAAGGAAGCCACGACCAAGGTCCGGGCTGCCCTAGCGCGAGGCCTAGTTGCGCGGGCTAGGTGATGTCCGACCGAAGTCCCTTGTGGCGGTCCATTAGGGGTTTGTAAAAAGTGATGGTGGGCCGTCTTGGACCGTTTGACCCTAGTACATCCAAAATCAAATAAAATTGACCAAGCGTGTTAGGATTGGATTTTAACGGTATTAAGTCGTTCACATGGTGATTGGATATGGCCTTAGATGTGGATGTTCTGAAAGTTTATTTTTGTGGTTTGGTTTTATTGTAATAATTAATTATTTAGGTTTTACGGGCTGCGAGTCGGTCTTCTCCTCAACTTGTGAGGTCTCTCTATTTAGTATATGTAAGTTCAAATCAGTTCAAGACT
This sequence comes from Linanthus parryae, assembly GCA_023055425.1. NCBI lineage: Eukaryota > Viridiplantae > Streptophyta > Magnoliopsida > Ericales > Polemoniaceae > Linanthus > Linanthus parryae. Next base: position 93,893,030 of record JALGPY010000003.1, read on the forward strand.
TGAAATAGCTAGTCTATTTCAAGGCCTTGAAACAACTTTCAAAGCCTTGAAACTGACTGAGCATTATATGCATGAACTTAGGGGGATTTTCTTTACTTTATTCAAGTCCTAAACCCCTGTGCATGATTATCTGATACTTAATGATGAAAGACAAAATATTCTGACACAGCTTGCAGTATCTAACACCATTTGTTTGACTTAGTTTTTGCAGGGAAATTTTTCCTAATTTTCAGGATTTGTTTCCTAACCTGAGTTTTGCAAGAAAGGGAATTATATGATTAATTGATTATGTGATCAATCCTGCTATATTTGGATATTACCTAACAGTTGTTCATACAATATCAAATCAGTATCCTTGAAGATATTTATCAAACTATCCGTTGGAGAATCTGTTGGAGAAGTCAAAGCTGAAGCTACAAAATAGGAAGTTTGTTGAAGAGAAGATCATGAAGATCTTCATTTCAAACTGCTCTATAAAAAGAGGAAAGTTGAAGAATTGCAATGGAACAATAAGCAGAGACACTTAAAAACATTTAAGGATTGAGAAGAAACAACGAATCAGATTCATCTCACTCAATCCAATCATCAGAAGGACACTGCACATTCACTGCAGATTCAGTTCTTGTGTTCTTATCTTCTGAACTTTATTTGTATATCATCTTGATAATACGTATAGTTATTATTATCAAGGATTGTTCAAAGTGAACAATAAATAATTATTATTTAAATAGATAGCTAGAGAAGGTACTAGATAGGTTAGTGATAACCACAAGCTGTAACAGAGTTAGGAATCTCTCTGTGCTTGAGATCTAGGGCTTAGCTGTGGATTAATAAGAATTGTGTTGAATATCCTGCATGGAGAAGATCACTGAGGTAGAGACGTAGGTCCAAGTGGACTGAACTCTATATATCTTGTGTCTCTTGCATTTACTTTTCAGTTGCATACTTGGAACTTTTGCAGAATTCAAAACAGTTTCATTTCAAGGGTTTGAAACTCATTTCAAGGCCTTGAAATAGACTTATTCTTTTCATACTCTAACTGTTTTCTTTCCAAGGGCTTGAAATTCATTTGAAGTCCTTAAATAACTTTACAAATCTTTTGAAACCACTATTGTTGCAAGTTTAGCAAAAAGTTTGCATACTCTATTCAACCCCCCCTTCTAGAGTATTGATCATGTATTTCTACCTACTGTACACCCCTTTAATTGGTATCAGAGCTTGTATCACTGCATAGATTTAACCATCTTGTGATCATGAGTACTGTAGGTGATGGTAGTTTCTCTCAGGGAAGAGCTGCTAACAGACATCCTCTCTTCTGTGGAGAAACTTTTTCCACTGGAAAGCTTTGATGAAAATGTTCTCATTGATCAAGATATGGAAATATGGACTATCATTTAAAATGGTCCTCATACTTTCTACACAAAGAAAGATGGATTAGAACTCCCAAATCTGAAGACACTCTCTCCTCTTCAGAGTTAGATAAATTTTCAAAAAATTATAAAGCTATGAATCTATTATATTGTGCTTTGAGTGCATATGAGTTTAACAGAATCTCTAGTTTCAAGACTACCAAGGAGATATAGGATAAGTTTGTGGTGAATTTTGAAGGAACCAGCCAAGTCAAGTAAACCAAGATCAACATATATCTCAGGCAATATGAGCTATTCAAGATGAATGGAGATGAGTCAATCAGAGACATGTTAAAAAGATTCACTGACATTGTCAACAATCTTGATTTATTGACAAAACACATTTCCAATGAAGAAAATGTTAGAAAGATTCTGAGAAGTCTTCCAAAGGCAAAGTGGGAACCAAAAACTACTGCTATTGAGGAAGCTCAAGATCTCTCATTACTTCAACTTGATGACCTATAAGGAAAGCTCGTTACACATGAACTATCCATGAATGAAGTTGATGGAGAACTACCAGAAGGTATCAAGAACCTAGCTCTCAAGGCAAATGAGAATTAACCATTTCAAAGCCTTGAAACTTAATATGATGGCGAAGATCCATTTGCTTTGATTTTCAAAGCCTTGACCAGAATTCTTAAAATGAAAAAAGAACTTTGGTAACAATGACTTCAGCAGAGATAGACACAGATCCTCCAGTAGCAAATACTACAAAGGTAAATCCTCTTCACATGGTAATAAGCCTAAAGTCATGAATTGCTCTGAGTGTGGTGATGCAGGGCACTTGATCAGAGATTGTCAACACAAAAAGAGCAAGAGATTTTAGAAGAAAGTCAATGATATAAGAAAGAAAGCTATGACATCTTCCTGGAGTGATTCAGAAACCTCAAGTGACTCTGAATATGAAGAAGACCATGCCAACCTATGCTTTATGGCCAAGCATGATGAAAGTTCTGAAAAGAACATTGAGGTTGTCACCAAAATCAAAGAACATAATTGGTTTATCGACAGTTGTTGCTCAATACACATGAGTTGAAAGAGATCTCTATTCTCAAAACTGAAAGAGCAATCTGAAGGATCAATTATACTTGGTGACAAAGTCAAATTCATCATTCTTGGTAATGATAAAGTTTGTACAAATTCTGAAATTCCATTTCTTATGTATATCTAGTTGATGATTTGAAATTCAATTTGCTTAGTGTTTCTCAGCTTTGTGATAGTGTCAACAAGGTTATATTTAACAAAGAGAAATGTGTGGTGCAATATGAGAAATCTAGAAATTGCATCTTCACTGCCTCTAGGTCAAATAATATTTATACTTTTCAAACTAACAAAGTTGCAGGAGAAAACTTGAAGTGTCTCAAGACCTTGAAAGGAGATTTAAAGCTTTGGCACAGAAAGTTGGGACACATTAGCTTGCATACCTTGAACAAGCTGGTTTCCAATAACTTAGTAAGAGGTCTACCCTCTATCAAGTTCAAAGATGAAGAAGTATGCAAGGCATGTGCACCAGACAAGCAAACCAGAAGCTCATTCAAACCAAAAAACTTTTTAAGTACTACTAGACCCATTGGAGTACTGCATATGGATCTATGTAGTCCAATGAGAACTCCAACGTCAAAGGGTAAGAAGTTCGGATGGGCTATGATCTATATTCCAACGCCACGATGAGCCAAACAACGCTTCAATTACTGAGAAGATTTGACGTTTGATCAATCCCTGAATCGAAAATAGGCGAGTTCGGATGGCGATTGATTAACTCAACAGAATCCACGCTTCATCAAAGGCTAGATGGCGTTCCCCAAACCCTAGGCAATCATGGCGCGACTGCACAACAGAAGGGTGCGTGACAATCGCGCAACAAGGGGCTATTGTAGATACCGCTTTCCTGATAGACAGATCATCGCCACATGGCAGTCATCCAACACACCTAGTTGTGCTCCATACACACTGGATCACCATCCGTGCTAATCCACGTGGGCGCTACGAGACAGAGCCACCGCTCACCATAACACTGGACTTGTGGGGACTTAGTGGTTCGGAGGCAAGGGTAAGGTCCGTCGCGCGCATGCGACAACCAAGCTTGCACGCGACCTCTGGTAACTGACTGAGAGATCCTAGGCTTACGTGTCCCATTAATGCGACTGATCTCATAACAGTCTCTGATACTTGCGGGCATATGCGTAACGCTTCCTATATTCACGGTCGAACGTGCCGTTGGGGGTTCTACCATTAAGCCGCCATTTATGGTGCACTAAACCCCCAACGGTTACTTCCCCACTATATATAGGATCATTAGCTCCCCGTTGCGACATAAGACACACAAGACACATTGGTCCAGTGCAATAGCTTACTGTCTCTCTCTCACAAACAGTTACCAGTGCTTACTCTCTCCCTACACACACCCTATAACTCTTTATGTTCTCATTCCCTACTTGAGGTGTACACTTGGAGATCTCTCGAGGATTTACTTGTACACATTTTGGTGAACCCGACGTGAAACGTCCACCTTCAAGAACCTCAAATTTTCCCATAATGTCTTCGGACCAAGCCATTCGTCACGGAGACCAGTCTCCATCCCATGAGGAGACCTCATGAGAGGATGGACTGCTCAACACCACTACCAACACTCGGGCTCCGGTTTTCGCTGAGGGAGAACCCTACTTGGAGTCTCTCCAAGCCACGATACAGACACAAGCCCGAGCCATGGAAGCTCAATCTGAGCAAATTGCTCAGATCTTGGCAATTCTAGGAAAGGTGGCCCAGAACGTTCTCCCAGGGGATTCTGCCTCATTGCTGTCAACTTCAGTGCCCCCACCAGGGATAGTGTCTACCTCAATAGGCACCTCGATAGTGCATGTCGCTGCTGCTCAGACTTCTCTCTCAGGTGGTCTGACGAGCCAGACTCTACCATTCTCATCTGGCTCGTCCATGATGACAGCAGGGAACCCCACTGCATATTCTGCATCATCTCTATATGCAAGGGAGCCCTAGGAAGCCATGGGCCTCCACCTTCGCCTCCTTACAACCCCAGTATTCCCTACATTCCGGGATTCGGGCCAACAACTCCATCTTACGGAGGAACACCCGCTAGTATGGCGGCTCTTGAACAAAGGATTGACAGTATCATCGCCAACCAGAGTTTCGCAGACACTGTCATCCCCAAGGTAGACAATGCGAGTCCCATTCCGCGGGATGTCTATCTGATGCCGAACCACGCAGGATGCAAAGCTCCCAAGTGGGAAAAGTTTGATGAGGTCAGTGGGAACGCCCACGATCACGTAATGAGGTTCATGGACATGATGGGCCCGTACGCAGCTGATACTCAGATACTCATGCGCGAATTTTCCAAATCTCTGGGAACTGTCGCATACAAGTGGTACAGAGCCCTCGAAGCGGGATCTGTAAAGTCATGGGATGAAATGGTAAAGAAATTCTATACGAAACTCTTCCAGATGGACGAACGAGTCACCACCATTCACCTCTCCCGGATGTACCAAAAGCCTGACGAGGAAGGCGTCACCTTCATCAAAAAATTCAAAGCCAGGTCCTTGGAGTGCAGGGACGAAGTCTTGGAGGGTCGTCTTGTCGAAATATGCCTGCAAGGCATGTGCGAAGAGTTCAAAGGTATGCTGATTAACTTGAACATGCCCACTTTCTCGAAATTGATTGACTGCACCAGTAACGTTGAGCCCCTGGTAGAAAGGATGTGGAAGAGACGCGCTAGCGAGCATACACCGTCAAATCCCAGCTACAAGGTCGGAAGGTTCGGATACAAGCGGCCGCGAGACACCAATGTCCATGCAGTGTCGCCATCGAGCAAGCAACAACGACCTAAGCCACAGGAGGCGCCGCCACTACGCTGTTCAATCGAGGATGCGATTGATCTTTGCAAAAGATGGCGGAAGGACGGAATCTTGGCACCCTTCGAGCGCAAACCTACAGGGGAGCAATTCAGAAACCCCAGGTGGTGCGAGTGTCATGGCCAAGTATCGCACCCAACGAAGGAGTGCAAGAACCTCAGATGGACGGTGGATAGGAAAATAAAGTAGGGCCAGATGTTCATAGATGAGCCGGCCAAAGACGTGCGTAATAATCCCATGCACCCAAAGGAAAATAGGTCGCTATGAACTCAATTACCGACCTCGAGGAGGTCATAGACACAGAAGTCCCGATAGTCGCGGAGATCCACGAAGAGGAGGATTATGGTGTTGATACGGAGGATTTGCGAGCTGAGCGAATGAAAAATTATGCCAAATTTACTAAGTTCTTCGAGGAAATGGGCTTCTCGCTCGACTGCAGGCACGAAATGACCAAGGCTATCCTCAGAGCAGTGAAGGACTATAGGGAAGAGTTAGTAACCTCGGATGGCAGGGTTGTTAGGGCCACTCGGCCGGGGGGACCCATCATGACGTTTGATGAGTCTGATAAGAGGACTAGCGCGAGCCACTAGAGGCCACTATATGTGACGGCTACCATCAACCATGTGGACTCTAAAAGGGCATTCGTCGACGGCAGAGCTACGGTAAATGTTATTCCCCTTAGCACCCTGGAGACGGCGGGGACCCCAAGCACAAGATAGTTAGAAAACCATCGCCACTCACGGGCTTCGGTAGTGATTCCAGGATGATCCTGGGGTGGATTCGCTTGGGGATCCAAATCGGGAAAATTAGCTGTTCGGCCAAGTTCCATGTCCTCGACACCAACACGACTTACCATATGATCATTGGACAAGCGTGGATTCACAGCTTTCACGCCGTACCCTCAACAGCTCACCAGGTGATGAAGGCCATTTGGAAGGAAAGGGTGATCACGATACTTGCTTCGGTGAATCCTTTCAATCTGGAGGAGGCACACTTATCTAAGGCGGTATGGTTCACAGAATTGAAGGACGGGTTATTTTCGGCCCCACCCCGGCCAGCTCCTCGGTCGAGATGGGAGGACATTCAGGATCAGTCACCCGCAGGGGTAATGGTGACACAGGAAGAAACGAAGGAAGAGCAGCCCATGAAGACGGAGACCTCCGGAGTAGCCAAAAACATCTACACCTTCAAAATAGTTATCAAACATGATGAAGATGGCAGACAGGGAGAAGTTTCGACTTCAACGGAAAGAAATGTTACCGCATTTAGAGGTACTTTCTAAGGTGCGTTTTTCGAGCTTGTTATCAAAATTTGAATATGGTTATTGATCATCAACTGTTCTTATTTCATCTGTTGCAACCAGTTTAAAGCCTATCTCACATGATAGCAACCAAACACGAATAAATCCTATCAGCTAAGATAGCACAAATTTATCTCATATGGTAGCAGCTAAACGCGAATAAAGCCTATCTGCTAAGATAGCACAAGCCCATCTCATATGGTAGCAGCCACAAGCGAACAAAGCCTATCTGCTAAGATAGCACAAGCCTACCTCATATGGTAGAAGCAAAACCTATCTACTAAGATAGTACAAGCCTACCTCATGTGGTAGCAGGAAAGCCTATCTGCTAAAGATAGCACAAGCCTATCTCATATGGTAGCAGCTGAACGCGAACAAAGACTGTCTGATAAGATAGTTGAAGCCTATCCCACGTGATAGCAGCCAAACTAAAACCCATCTCATAAGATAACAGTCAGAACCCATCTCCTGGGATGGCAAGTTCAAGGTCTATCTCATATGATAACAGCAGCAGTTTATTCCATACGATACAGAATCTGTCTCCCAGAATGGCAGAGCAAAAACCTATTCGAATGGATAGTACACAAAAAGGCAATGCGCAAAACTAGCAAACAAAAACATAGTATGAATATGCGAAAGAAAGCGGAAATACAAGTCTATCTTATTAGATGAAACAACCAAAAGGACAAAGTACAATTTATCTGTCTAGATAGTGATAACGCCCAATTAGGGGTTATCTTTTAGCCTAATTTCACGAGTATTTGTGCCGGAAATAGCGTATTTTGCCGGAAATTGCCCTAGAATGCCTCAGGAATTTAGAACGAGATGCTTATTTGCACTTTCTGGATTCCTGCTTATTTATTGCTTTATTTGGATATGATCGCGGGTTTTTGTTCATGTGGACTTTTCAGGAACAGGTTCAGAAGGAGCATCGGGAAGCGTGTCAGGACCAAGCCGGGACCAAGCAGGGCCACCATCACACCCCCTGCTTGCGTATATACGCAGGCAGGGAGGTGGTGGTTGGAGGATTTTGGGCCCTGGTTGCGTATATACGCAGCCTTGCGTATATACGCAGCCAGTTTGACTTTTTGCCAAAGTCGGTGGACCGATAGCAGATTCCGTAATTTCTGGCGCACGCGTTTCGGGGGAAACAACACTATGTAAAGACTCGTCCAGACTCGTTTTGAAGACACAACACAATACTCAGCACAACCGAAGGGCAAGTCTAAGCATTCACAGAGAGCACGGAAGAGCGATTCGAGATTCGAAGACTTAGTTTGATTTCGTTCTCTCTCTTCATATTCAGAAACTGTGTTTAGTATTATGTCTAGTCGTAGCTAAACCTTTTACCTAGGTTCTCGGTGAACCTAGGGTTTCGTATCCAGTTTTTATGACTACTTCGTTTATGGATTCATGATTGTTATCTTAATTCAGCAAGTTGTATCTGTTATTCTAGCTTAGATTATTATCGTATATGCATGATAGGATTGATCACCCAGGACTGCTATAGACCCGAGCTTGTAGGTGAAAACGTCAAGTTAGGGTTAGGAAGAAAAGCCAGGATTTAGTACCGTACCCTTATAGACCGACCAGAGAAAGGGAGATAGGGCTAGCACTGAAAAACGTGAGACCAACTATTAGAGAATTTGACCCGGGCCATTCGAACAGGTTAGAAACCCTAACAGGCTTAGATCGAGACTGCAGACCTAGGCAGCTTAACAAGAATCCGAAAGTGTGCAGGATCGGGATTACGTGTGGAAGCTGAAAAGTCACTGCACAACTGGTACGTTGCACAGATACCGAAACTGCTGAGTGTTTTCATAATCGAACGTAAAACTGAAATCTGTAGAAACCCTAGGGATCCTGGAGCCTAGTTCCCATCTATTATCGTAACAACTGATTCAGCTTATTTCAGAAAACGTCACAAAAAATATTTACATTTACGTTTTTAATTTCTGTTTTTAGTTTAGTAAACTGCAGACCACAACCTACTCCTCCTTGTTACTACACTCGGTTAAACAAAACTGACGATGTGAGGAAACCCGAAATAGTCCTCGTGGGAACGATCACCCGAGTTTAATTACACCCGGTATTACAAGATTCGTATACTTGCGAACAGCACGTTAGTTTGCGCATCAAGTTTTTGGCGCCGTTGCCGGGGACTTTTTAGGGTCTATTTAGTTGTCAGAATTAGTTTTCTGAGTTTTTGTTTATTTTTCAGTTTTGTTATTTTTCTTATTATCTCACTACGTTTTTGAATCTGCGTTTTCAGGACTGTTCAGTTGATGCCCAGATTGCCTCGCTTTTTGGTACCACCACTCGATAATCCAGAAAAACTGTACACCGAACAGAACCGCAGAAACCGAGAAAGTAGGATGGCAACCAACCAGAGGGATACTCCTGAGAACACTGAAGCCGGTGGGCAGGAACGAGAGACACGTACCCCAGCCTAGATGGCTCGGTACATCGAAGAACTTGTCACAGCGGGACTTGCTGCCCGAAGCAACCAGAGAACATATAACCGATCTGGGAGAGCGTTGGTGGAAAACTTCGAAGTCCCCACCGGGGGGCATGAGCGAGCTATTGTGGTGCCCGAGATCACCGCCGAGCACTTTGACTTCAAACCATCCACCATCCAGACGGTACAGACTCTCTGCCCGTTTCATGGCAGGGCCGACGAAGACCCGAACGATTATATCGGGAAATTCGAGGATTACTGCAACAAGGTCCGATGCAAGGGGGTAGAAGTAGAGGCACTCATGCTGATCTTATTCCCATACTGCCTAATGGAGTGGCCAAAGACTGGCTCGAATCCCGACCACCCTGATCCATCACCACATGGGAGGAGTGTGTCGCAGATTTTCTTGCAAAGTTCTATCCCCCCTCCCGAGTCATACAGTTATAGAGCGAGATTCTTTCATTCAAACAGAAGATGGGGGAGACGGTGGTAGACGCATGGGACAGGCTCATGAGATTGGTCAAACGGTGCCCGAACCACGGTTTTGGAGATGCTAAGATCCTGCAGGTTTTCTACCACGCCCTAGACAGAGAGAACGCCGACAGGATTGACAGAGAAGCCGGCGAAAACTTCTTGTATCACGTGGACAAAGAAGGTGCGTATGACCTGATGAAGCAGTTAGCCAAGCAGGACACCCGATTGTTTGACGATTGCAGGATGACGGCTAGAGCCGAACCAGCAAGGGATGACCGGATAGACAACCTGGCCAAGATCGTTCATGACTTGGTAAAGAAAGTCTACTCGGATAAGAAGACTGTGGCAGTAGTCGAAGAACCCGATTTGGACACAGCCATTGAGGAACTGAGGTCCGAAGACACCAATTACGTACAGCAGCAGTGGGACCCGAGCCGGTACCGACCGGGTACGAGAGACCATCCCGGGTTCCGGTACGGAAACCCGAATGCAGCAGTTTATGCACCAGGATTCCAGCACAGGCCACATGCCCAGCAGGCTGCACCGACGCAGCAGGCTCAGTCGGGCCTATCTGCACAGCAGTACGACGCTCAGATGAAGAAGATTGAGTCCATGTTCCAGACCATGGAGTCTCGGTTCAAGCACATGGACGCCCTGACAGCAGACATGCAGACAACCAAAACGTCACTGCGCGCTTTGGAGGTACAAGTGGGGCAGTTAGCACAGCAGCTAACAGAAAGACAGACAGGAAACCTACCCTCGAATACAGTAAATAATCCACGGGCTCAGATCAATGCTATCTCCACTCGGAGTGGATTGGCACTGCAAGATCCACCGTATCCCAGCCACGCACGTGCAAAAAATTTGAATGAAGTAGAACGCAACTTGTCGGGCCAGGATAACAGCACAGTCGACCGCCCCCAGCCGAAGGGCTCGGTTGAGCAGGATGCAGTGCAGAACAAAAATGGTGTAGAAACTGTACCTGTCTCCAAGGAGGTGCCATACCCCTTGAAAACACGAAAGAGGGACGACAGCAAGGACTACGCCAGGTTTCTCGAGATGTTCAAGCAGCTGCAATTAAAATACCTTTTGCCGAGTCTTTGGCTAACATGCCCACTTATGCCAAATTCCTCAAGGACATCTTGTATGGGAGGAGGCGGATGAGCGATTTCGAGACCATAAACCTGACGGCAGAAGTGAGCAATTCTATGAAGAATGGGCTAGCGAGGAAGAGAATGGATCCTGGCAGTTTTGTTATACCGGTAACCCTAGGTAACGCTTACATGTGAAAGGCTCTGTGTGACCTAGGGGCCAGCATCAACCTGATGCCATTGACGATTTTCAAAAGTTTGAAAGTCGGTGAACCCCGACCCACCAGAATCATGCTGCAGATGGCAGACAGGTCCGTAAAACAGGCTTATGGGGTTATCGAAGATATTCTTGTCAAAGTCGGCGAGCTGATTTTTCCGGCAGATTTCGTCATCCTAGACATGGAGGCAGGGGAGGTACCGCTCATACTTGGCAGGCCGTTTTTTGCCACGGGCGAAGCTATGATAAACTGCAAGAGCGGGGAGCTGACCATGCAGATTAACGAGGAAAAGGTGAAATTCAACGTTTTCAAAAATCTGCAACTGCCAAACTACTACGACCACGAGGATATCTTTGTCATAGACGTGGTTGACGAAGGCTGGGAAAACGAGGAGATGGACCAATTGTGGGAAGAGATCGACAGCATGTACGGGGAAGAAAAGGAGAAGACTCGGTGCGAGCACGCCATGAGAGCCGAGGACTGGACCACTTTGCACCGGGACGAAGACGGCGGGCAAAAGATGATTCTGGTCCCGTCACTCAGGGAGCCACCCGCACTGGAGCTGAAACCGCTCCCGAGCCATCTCAGGTATGCGTATATTGGTGAAAATAGCACTCTGCCTGTAATTGTTTCGCCTCGTTTATCTCAGGAAAAGGAGCAGAAACTGCTGGAAGTACTACGAGAGCATAAGGAAGCAATTTCCTGGACGATTGCATATATCAAGGAGATCAGCCCCTCCTATTGCATGCACAAGATCCGAATTGAAGAAGGCAAAAAACCGGTGATTTAGCCCCAGCGGCGACTAAATCCGAACATGAAGGACGTTGTGCGAAAAGAGGTCATGAAGTGGCTGGAAGCGGGAATCATATACCCCATATCTGACAGCACTTGAATTAGCCCGGTCCAGTGCGTGCCCAAAAAGGGGGGTATTACGGTGGTGCAGAATAATGACCAGGAGCAGATTGCGCAGCGCACCGTTACAGGCTGGCGGATCTGCATGGACTATAGGAGGCTAAACGAGGCAACACTGAAAGACCACATCCCGCTACCATTCATGGACCAGATGCTGGACCGGCTCTCCCACCACGCTTATTGCTGTTTTCTGGACGGGTACTCCGGGTAAAACAAGATTTGCATAGCCCCAGAAAATCAGGAAAAACGACGTTTACCTGCCCATACGGTAGGTTCGCGTTCCGGCGCATGCCGTTCGGGTTATGTAACGCTCCAGCCACGTTCCAGAGATGTATGATGGCGATTTTTTCCGATATGATCGAGAAAAATCTGGAGGTCTTTATGGACGATTTATCACTATTCGGGGACAGTTTCGATGACTGCCTGCACCATCTCGGTCAGGTTCTAGTCCGGTGCAAAAAGGCGAATTTGGTGCTCAATTGGGAAAAGTGTCACTTTATGGTCACCGAGGGGATCGTGCTGGGTCACAGAATTTCCAGCAAGGGACTTGAGGTGGACAGGGCTAAAATCGAGGTGATAAAGCAGCTTCCATACCCGACAAACGTAAAGGCGATCAAGAGTTTTCTGGGACATGCAGGATTTTACCGGAGGTTCATCAAAGACTTTTCCAAGATCACAAATCCACTCTGCGCTTTACTCGGAAAATACGTACCCTTTGATTTCGATGCAGCATGTCGGCAAGCTTTAGACCATTTAAAAGAGAAGCAGACCACAGCCCCGGTTATTACTACGCCGGATTGGTCACTCCCGTTTGAGCTGATGTGTGACGCCAGCGACTACTCGGGGCAGTTTTGGGGCAGCGAAAGGATAAAGTCTGCCACGTGATATACTATGCGATTCGGGTACTCAACAATGCCCAGCTCAACTATGGCACGACAGAAAAGGAACTCCTCGCTGTGGTGTATGCCCTGGAAAAATTCAGGCCCTATTTGGTCGGATCGAAAGTTATCGTTTTCACCGACCATAGTGCCCTGAAATACCTGCTGGACAAGAAGGACGCGAAACCGAGACTGTTGAGGTTGGTACTACTAATGCAGGAATTCGACGTGGAAATCCGGGACAAGAAGGGAGTTGAGAACGTGGTGGCGGATCACCTATCCAGGCTTAAGAATGTTAAGGTGGATCCGGTACCGGTCAAGGAAAACTTCCCGGACGAGCACATCATGGCAGTGAAAATCGGGAGACCATGGTATTATGCCATAGCCAATAACTTGATTACTGGCACGCTTCCCGAGGATCTTGCCCCGTCTCAGCGGAAACGGTTCGTTTCCGAAAGCCGACAGTATTTTTGGGATGACCCGTACCTATTCAAACAGGGGGCCGACAACATCGTGAGAAGGTGTATCCCGACCCACGAGGCCTGGAACGTAATCCGACACTGCCACTCATCACAGTGTGGGGGTCATTTTGGGGGAACGCGAACAGCTCATAAAATACTGCAGCCTGGTTTTTTCTGGCCGACAATCTTTAAAGATTGTCACGACTATGTGCAGGGATGTGATAGATGCCATAGAACAGGGAACACATCACACCGTGACGAGATGCCGATGACCGTGTGGCAGGAAGTAGAACCTTTCGATGTATGGGGTATTGACTTTATGGGACCATTCCCGTCTTCCATGGGTAACCTCTACATTCTGCTGGCAGTGGATTATGTGACTAAGTGGATCGAAGCGATCGCGTGTAAGAAAAATGATGTAGCCACCGTTGAGCGTTTTCTGAAACGTAACATTTTCACTCGTTTCGGAACTCCCAGGGCAATGATCAGTGACGAAGGATCCCACTTCATCAATCGAGTCTTTGCGAAAGTTCTGAAACAGTACGGCGTATCAGTTCATAAGGTCTCATTACCCTACCATCCGCAGATGAAAGGGCAGGCCGAGGTTTCGAACCGAGAGATCAAGAGCATACTCGAGAAGACGGTGAACCTCGGCCGAAAGGATTGGTCCATCAGACTGGACGATGCGCTCTGGGCCTACAGGACTGCTTTCAAAACACCGCTGGGTATGTCGCCATACCAGCTCGTGTTTGGGAAAGCGTGCCACTTACCGGTGGAATTGGAGCACAAAGCGTATTGGGCCATCAAGTTGCTCAACTTGGATCAAAATCTGGCGGGAGATAAGAGAAAGATGGCACTGCTGGAATTAGAGGAGTTCCGCAGAACGGCTTTCGAGAGCGCCAAAATTTACAAAGAGAAGACAAAGAAGTGGCATGATCACCGTATCACGCCAAAGCAGTTTAACGAAGGCGATAAAGTGCTTCTCTACAATACCCGGATGCGGTTTTTTTCGGGAAAACTAAGGTCTCGTTGGTCGGGCCCGTTCATCATCAACCAGATTTTTGCATGGGGAGCATTCGAGCTGGAAAATCGAAAAGATAAGTCCAGTTTAAGGGTGAACGGGAATCGGATCAAGTCATATCTCGAGACCGCCGAAGTCGTCAAAAAAGACCCGGTTTATTTTGATGACCCGTAAGAGGTAACCAGGTCGGGCCGTCGACCGTAAATCACAAAGCGCTGTTTGGGAGGCAACCCAAAGTAATCGTTAATTAATTTATTTTTGTTATTTTATTCAGTTATTATATTCAGTTCTGAATTTTTGAGAAAGGCGAGATGAGTGGGTTTTTTAACTTGAAATTGAGATTGTGCAGATGCATCAGAATAGAAATAAGGCAGAACCGGGAAAATAGAGGAAGAGAGAAAGTAGAAAATGAAAAAAAAAATAAAATAAAATAATTTGCTGGTTGCGTATATACGCAACCCTGCGTATATATGCAACCAGGGAGTTAATTTTTTTTTTTTTTTATTTCTTGTTTTCTTTTGATTTCTGATTGAGTATATACGCAGCATTGCGTATATACGCAGACAGAAAGAAAAAAAATTATAATTTTTTCAAAATCCGAGGGGTATTTATGTAATTTTGCAAAATTAGGGTTTAAAGGGGGGGAAGGAGGCCGACGGGTCCTCCATTGTTGCACCTCCCTTTCTCTCTCTTCCTCCATTTTCTCTCATCTTGAAAAACACAAATTTGCCCCGGACCTCCAATTCAAATTCCGGGCACAATTCTGGAATCCCCTCGTCGCAAGGAGCAATTATCATCCATCAAAATCCAGAAACTTGCGAGAATCGAGCGGGAAATTCCCATCTAGGAATGGTGTGTTCTTGAGGAAAAGGGCTGATTCGAAGGTGTTAGAGCAAGAACTAGCAAAAACCGAACAAGGGAAGTTGAAAGAGGAGATCGAGGGCTTCGATTTGGTGGGTTCGGGTTTCAATTCCGGGCAGTTACGTTTTCCGGCGACCGCCGGAGACTTTTCCGGCAACTTCCGGGCAGAATCTTCGGTCTTCACCCCTGCTTAGGGAAGGTCGAAAATCTCATCTCTCTCTTTATTTTCCGATTTGGCACGACCCGTAGCCGGGTCCGTTATTTTTCGGTATTTTTTATTTTGGAGCGGCAATTGCCGTGTGGACCTCTGGTAGCTCTTAGGTGGACTATCTATTGAGACACACTTGTTACGTGCACGTTTCACACTTTTTGCTTTAATTCCCGAGTAGGCACGCTTTTCGAGGTTTTTGCCTGTTATGGAGTTCGGAGTGCCGATCATTGACCAAAACCGAGACGAGTTCCCTAGTGAGTACCCTGCGGAGCAAATCCATTCTAAGAGGTATGACAGTTTTCGGTTCGTGAACCATTACGCCCATTATTATTATATGACCGCGACAAAAATGGGTCATGAACTGCCCAAGGGCTACCGCTTTGAGGTCGACCATATGAGCATGCCACCAGAGATTGCACAGTTTGCTAGTCGTCCGGAACTTTTCGGACAGTCCTTGGCCGGGTTTCCGGAGGTGTCTAGCTTCTCATTAGTGCGTGAGTTTTACGGTAACCTCATGCATAAGGGGGCGGGTGAGGCCAACGGTGACACCCGATGGGTGTACTGCCGGAGGCAGTTCATATTAGTCACGGCGGACAGTATCCGCCAGGCGTATGGGATCCCGTTGAGAAACGTCATGTGCGCCTATGCTGAGTGTGAGGATTACCCGCCGAGCGATACTGAGATTTTGCGGGTTGTAACTAGTGGGTACCCGGGGGCCCACTTCGAGACAGAGGGTGCTGGGGACATAGGAAAGAAACTGCACTCTCGATTTATTACCGGCCCACCACGATGGTGGGCCGAGTGGGTTGTGAACCAGGTAGTGGGTATCAAACATTTCACCCATCTTGACTATGAGTACGTACTCTTAGTCTACTGCCTCGTTCTCCAGCGAGAGGTCGACATTCCTCGTCGCATCTGGATTTACATGAAGGAGCGGAACAACACCGCGAGCCATAAGGGGTTGGGGTACGCCAACCTCATCGCCAAACTCGCGCGAGATTTTGAGTTTCCCATGGAGATCCTTGAGGGTGACTTAGAGCCTCCCCGTCCACGACCTTATAGGAAGATCATGGCCCGTAAACCGGGCCCACAGGAGCCGGCCAATGACCTCGATGAGGATGACGACATTATGGAGGAGGATCCTGCCCCTGCCCCTGCCCCTAGGAGGCGTTCGACTCAGGAGCGACCAGCCAGTCGCCAGGCATCGGCCGGACTTCGGCGATGCCGTACTAGTCGAGAGAGTGAGCGTCCCGAGTCGAGTTGGCAGGGGACTGAGAGGAATGCCCATACCCAGCCAGCCCAACATCGAGGTGATCCGGCCCCACGGGCCGACCCGACCCCGAGAGCTAGACCAGCCCCGCCACGTAGGTTGCCCCGAGTTGACGAGGGATTTGAGGGGTGTCGTGGCGGACACAAGTCCATTGGGGAGAGAATGCTCGAAAAAGCGGGCAAACTTTGGAGGGCTATCACACACACCCGCCGGACTCGGTGGAAGGTCACGAAGGACACCCACGCTGCCCTTTCTAGTATTCGAGAGGAGCAGCGGGAGGCAGCTCGGCACGCAGGCCGAGAACCGCCGATCCCGCTGTATTTTCCGCCTACCTACTCCAGCAGCTTTACCACGAGTTGGTCAGATGACGGGGACTCTAGCGAGTATACCTCTGCTCCACCTCCCCCGACCCAGCCACCTCCCCCGACTCATCCATCACCGCCAACTGCGAGACAGGAGAGACGTCAGCTTGGGACACGATCCCGGCAGCCCCTTAGGTCGTCAGACTGGGTCCCGTCCCCAGCAGCCTTAGAGTGGCAGGACGAGACTGCGCTCCCAGCCACCTAGCAGTTGGACTGGGTCAGAGTCGCAGTCCTCCGATTACCAGCCCCGTGCACGCGTGCGTCGGTCGGTCGTCTACATGACTAATTCTGGCAGCAGCTCTCCGGGCAGCATATCCGGTACTTCGGAGACCGGGTCAGACCCGACATTTTTTCCGGACGAGTGAGTGCCATGAGGGGGGCATGCCACCTCTTAGTGCGGGGGTGGTAGTCGTGTCTGCATTAACCCGGTCTGCACGTTTTTTCATGTTTATTTGCAGTTTTTATTTTATATTTTTGAGTCAGCATATTTTCGTTATTTGAGTCAACCCACCACAAACATTCTAGTCATGCATTGTATATATTTAAAAAAAAAAAAAACAATTTTTTTTTATGCTACTGGTTGAGTATATACGTAGCAGTGCGTATATACGCAAACACCAGCGTAAAATATTTTTCAAAAAAAAAAAGGTTAAAAAATCCGAAAATTTTGAGAAAGGGCAATCGAGATAGCAGAAACAGTGAAGAAATTGCGGTTGAAACCTTTGAAAGAAAAGAAAACTTGCACCGAGGTATAGTAGATAGGTGAGAGCAAGCGACCTTTGGAATCCACAAGTAATTATCACTTGAGCTAAGAATTCGACTAGTTGCTACACCACCGTTACTTAGGTAGTCGACAACCCGCCCACGCGCGCCGTCACGGTCATCGCATTTTTCGGTGGAGTGACTGGCTATCAAGGGACCTCACGTCCTGTTTCTTACCCCTAGGACCAATTAGTCAACCCGTTTGAAGCCGTTTACCCTCATTCTTCTTAGCCACTTTAGCCTAGGCAGCCTTCTTTGAGACCTCATTAGTCGATAGTTGGCTATTCTACGTGTTATGACGGAGGGAGTGAGTAGGGTGGGTTTTAGATGGGAGAGCTTCATGATTTATCAGTATTTAAAAGTTTTGACATTTACACGTTTTTCGAGGGAAGGACAGGGTGAGTTAGTGGTGACAGTGCATTAATTTGCGGAGTTGGATAACTTCATTACATAGTGACCACAGGAGGAGTTATTCGCGTGCGAGCATCTTTTCGCACAAAAACGGGGTTCCGGGGGGTTGTAGGGTTAATTGGTGGTTGTGCCGTTTTTCAACATCTTTGGTGATGAGGAGGTTCGGTGGGACTGCACAGTATTATTTCGACTACAGGATCAGCGCTTCAGGATTAGTGTGGGGGTACTACACATGATGACATTTTACGTACCCCACGACATAGATTTATTTTCATTCACTCAGCTTTAGTCAGTTTAGTGTTGTCAGTATTCGTGTATGTCTGTATATAGTCGTTTTATTATTAAAAAAAATAAAAAGAAAAAAAAAGAAAAAGAAAAAAAAAGAGAGAGAAAAACAAAGAAAAAAGAAAAAGAAAAGTCATGTTCTAGTTGTAGTTTTGTTTTACGTTTTTGTTATTTAAATAAAAAACTGAGTGAGTGTCACAATTTTCGAGACGTTTACACTACTTCACATTTGTGGCCGCGAGCACGGCGAAGACACACCGGGGGACAGAAGAATTGGGAAAGCAGGAACTTAGGTGTTTCAGGCAGCTTTTCGGGATCTTGGTGAGGGGTGTGAGTTTGGTAAATTGTGAGAATGTCATAACAAGTAGGACTATGCCGTACCTTGACACAGATATATCCTACCTGATTAGACATAGATCCTTTCGGAAACAGCTCGGATGGTAAGTTAGCTAGGGATTCACTCAGTTTGATAACTAAAGTAATAGTACTTTGGTCCAGCGCTTAAGTCCACCATATAAATCTGTTCAGACTTACCGATCGCTTGCAGGGAAGTACATTCTGAAAAGGATGAGATCACGAGGACACACTGGTTATGTTTTTGAGGTTGCCCAATCTCACCAAAAAAAATTTGTTGTCATTAGTCTGTTTTGAGTCGTTTGAGTCGTTTGAGTCTCTGTATATTCTATCTGAGTCTGTTTTTCTATCGATTCGTCTGGTTGAAAGGTTCGGGTCGAAAGAGTATGCAACGGTAGTGTATGCACAGAGCCAGTCTCACGAGGGTAGAAATGTATGATGTCAGGCTAGAGTTGGCAGGATTGCTCGGGAGGAGCAATGTTTAGTGCGGGGGTATTTGATAACGCCCAATTAGGGGTTATCTTTTAGCCTAATTTCACGAGTATTTGTGCCGGAAATAGCGTATTTTGCCGGAAATTGCCCTAGAATGCCTCGGGAATTTAGAACAAGATGTTTATTTGCACTTTTTGGATTCCTGCTTATTTATTGCTTTATTTGGATATGATCGCGGGTTTTCGTTCATGTGGCCTTTTCAGGAGCAGGTTCGGAAGGAGCATCGGGAAGCGTGCTGGGACCAAGCCGGGACCGTCTCGGGAAACGAGCACAAGATCGGACCAAAACGGGAAGACGGAAAAGCATGAGAACACCAAGAGAGGCAAACCGAGAGCATCAGGCAGAAGAGTGGGACCCAGGAGACCCAACCGGGCCCACCAAAGGACCAAGCAGGGCCACCATCACACCCCCTGCTTGCGTATATACGCAGGCTTGCGTACATATGCAGGCGGGGAGGTGGTTTTTGCCAAAGGCGGTGGACCGATGGCAGATTCCGTAATTTCTGCCGCACGCGTTTCGGGGGAAACAACACTATTTAAAGACTCGTCCAGACTCGTTTTGAAGACACAACACAATACTCAGCACAACCGAAAGGGCAAGTCAAAGCATCCACAGAGAGCACGGAAGAGCGATTCGAGATTCGAAGACTTAGTTTGATTTCGCGCTCTCTCTTCATATTCAGAAACTGTGTTTAGTATTATGTCTAGTCGTAGCTAAACCTTTTACCTAGGTTCTCGGTGAACCTAGGGTTTCGTATCCAGATTTTATGACTACTTCGTTTATGGATTCATGATTGTTATCTTAATTCAGCAAGTTGTATATGTTATTCTAGCTTTGATTATTATCGTATATGCATGATAGGATTGATCACCCAGGACAGCTATAGACCCGAGCTTGTAGGTGAAAACGTCAAGTTAGGGTTAGGAAGAAAAGCCAGGATTTAGTACCTTACCCTGATAGACCGACCAGAGAAAGGGAGATAGGGCTAGCACCGAAAAACGTGAGGCCAACTGTTAGAGAATTTGACCCGGGCCATTCGGACAGGTTAGAAACCCTAGCAGGCTTAGATCGAGACTGCAGACCTAGGCAGCTTAACAAGAATCCGAGTCTGCAGGATCGGGATTACGTGTGGAAGCTGAAAAGTCACTGCACAACTGGTACGTTGCACAGATACCGAAACTGCTGAGTGTTTTCATAATCGAACGTAAAACTTAGATATGTAGAAACCCTAGGGGATCCTGGAGCCTAGTTCCCATCTATTATTGTAACAACCGGTTCAGCTTATTTCAGAAAACGTCACAAAAAATATTTACGTTTACGTTTTTAATTTCTGTTTTTAGTTTAGTAAACTGCAGACCACAACCTACTCCTCCTTGTTACTACACTCGGTTAAACAAAACTAACGACGTGAGAAAACCCAAAATAGTCCTCGTGGGAACGATCACCCGAGTTTAATTACACCCGCTATTACAAGATTCGTATACTTGCGAACAGCATGTTAGTTTGCGCATCAGATAGCAGCAGAATACAAATTCCCAAAAAAGGGTGCAAAGAAACATATTCCTACGCTAAAAACCCTAGATTAAGGGCCTAACTATGGAAAGCTCGTTGTCATCGTCGACGTCCTCGAACCAAACAGAACTCTCACCGCTACCACGGAGAGATGCAACATGAACTTCAAGGAATAGATGAGGGAAACATCTTTGGGAATAAATCACGTTCGCCGCCCTCGCATCCGAGTGTTGGTGGCAAATAGTTCTCCAACGGAGAGCCCCCAGGGCAACACCCCAATCATTACGCTTCAGTTCAAGAGTCAGTGAAGGGGCAGTATTTGCCGGAAACCCACCGGGCGTGGTACCTGCGAACATAATAAAGGAAAATACGCCTTCTTTCGGATAGGGAAGCCTACGGTGCCGATTCTCATGAAGGCAGGACGAATCAGAGGTCTTGGCTGACGAACTCTTGGGAGACATTCCAATAGCACAACATAACTCTATGGGCCATGGAATTGGAACTCAGGTGGATGAAAGAACAGAGGAATGCGGAAAAGAATATGGGGAGAAGACATCATTTCAATGGAGGAATTCCAGAGGGTTGGTAGTAATGAAGAACAAAAAAGCGAGTAAGAGGGGGTTTATATAGGGCCCGAGGAAGACTCTTCAGTTGCTAGAAACGCCTCGAGAATTAATGGTATTACTAAAGCATACTGCGGTATAATAACCCTAGGTAATAATGAAGGGATAGTCTACTATGGGGCAGTGATGCCTTATCAAGACGCCACGCTGGCACGACGATCCATAAAGTCATGATGGTTTCTAGGAATTTGAACCATCATCAAAGCATTGAATATTGAGACCTTTTCAAGGTACGACGGAAAGTGACGTACATGCGCCAGTTTATTTTCTTGAACCAAAATGGTGATATATCAAATTAAAGTATGAGCCTATCTCATAAGATAGCAGCACGTGCAAAATGACGTGTACGCCTATCTCACATGATAGCAGTCTACGCTGATTACGCAAAGTTTACTATATTTTGCTAAACCTTTGACCCGGGCAATGGCAAGGACCATATTTACCTGCAAAAGACAAGG
Source organism: Linanthus parryae (assembly GCA_023055425.1). Classification (NCBI taxonomy): domain Eukaryota; kingdom Viridiplantae; phylum Streptophyta; class Magnoliopsida; order Ericales; family Polemoniaceae; genus Linanthus; species Linanthus parryae. The sequence goes on from JALGPY010000003.1 coordinate 93,914,716, forward strand.
TGCAAGAAACCTAGCAGTTATGTAAACAAAGACATAGCATGCAAGAGGAGGTGTACCATAAAAACTGCATGGGAACACGCACGCACTACGGACAGTTGTCACATATTCAAAACATTCAAGCATCCAGGGTACAAAGAAATAAAATCAAACTCATAATCTATAATGAAGGATTAACAGGACTACTGCTTCATTCGTTAAAGAAGTCTTTCAAGAGGGAGTCTTTTGCGGATAGCTTGAGCGAGTTTGCTGCGAGTTCTGCAATGCGGGCTTTCATCTCTTCATAATGCTTCAAGGCAGCATCATACTCCCGGGCCATCTGCTCATACGCCTCCCTGCGAGCGTTAAGGGCTATTGTGTCCTCTCTGAAAGAAGTATACTCAGCTCCAAGACTGGCAGAATTGCGATCTTTGGTTAGTCTTTTCACGAGGAAGTCCAAATCCAGTCGACCCGCCGCAGTCTCTTGAAGCCTCTGAACGAGCGCGAGAAGATCTTGAGCACTAGCAGCTGTGGTACTTTCAGGGGTGGTTTAATACAATCTTTCCAAGAGAGCAGCCATCTCTCTGAAAAGATTACCTCTGTCTTCTGGTGCCAGCTCCAGCACTCGAGCAAACGAAGCAGGAAAGGTCACTCACACCTTCATTAGCCATTCCAAACAGGCTTGGTCGATATCTGCGCATAGAGGCAGGGCAAAACAATCAGAGAAACGCGAACCTGAGAGTCAGGGTATAAGAAGAAAAACAATGAGCCTACCAGTCCCTTCGACGATTTGTTGAAGAGGAGCAACAGATACTGCTACCCGCAAGCCGGCTTGAATTTCCTCGACCAACTTTTGATCGGCCCTCACCTAGCGCGCAAAGTACGACTCAGGAATTATAAAATTTCTCGCGGTACGAAAGGTTTTGCAGCTTGTGAGCCCCACACTTCAAAGGAATTCTCAGAGAAGAGAGAGTCCATATCAAAACCTCCCGCGGGATCTTCGCCACGCCTGGTACAGGGGAGGAACTTAGGTTGGCATGCTCAACCTCCTCAGCACTCTGAGTAACAGGAGAGTCAAGCTCAGCAAGAATGACGGGCTCAGCAGACATAGCGTCACGTACAACCTCTTCGGTATTCCTTTCGAACAGCATTTCAGGCTCAAGACCGGCCCCTTTCTCGACATTAGCTTCGTCCGAGGAAATAGGTATCGCTTCGGCATGTGAGGTGGTGAGATCTTCCTGCACTGGGAGTTCCCCCTCTTGCTCAATAATGAGCTCCGCGTCCGGATGATCCTCAACCGCTGGAGTCTTTTCCATCAATACTTGCTCTGGAGAACCTGCACCAGATACGTTATCAGCAGACTCAGAATTCACTTGAGTGCCGCGAGATCGACGGCGCACCAAGGGGCAAGGGTCAGGTTCTGCAAAAATAATATGTCATTATCGCACCCTCAGGAAGAAAAGAATAAAACCTCAACAGAAGGATAAGCAAGAACAGAATGGCAAAACATCTACTAATGTTATCAGCGGTACTTCCCCACTTATATGGGGTACCCGCGCAATTGTCATGTTGCAAGTTATCATCGAAACCCTTTAATCTAGCATGACCTGCTTGGGAGTAAAAAGATTATGCATCGAGCGTACGAAAAGAAAGGGTATTACACGTGGCCAGAGCAGTGACTTACCGGAAGATTCCCCACATTGATCCCTTACCCATTTACGAATGTCACAAATGGTCATTCCATGATATAAAGCACCAGTTACAATGTCACAGTTTGATAAAGCAAACTTCAAAATTGTACCTTCTTCATCTTCATCACCAACGAGCTCATGAAGAGATAGCTGCGCCTGGTGAAGTTCGTCCACAGTTTTTTAGATAACACGGGAGGGGCGTGAACGCCCAAAGCGTGTGCGCGGTCTTCGCGTTTCAGTGCCTTTTTGATTAGCAATCTCAGCAATGCTTCGTCTCTTGGCAAGCTCAATGCGCTCTGCCTCCGATAACTTCTCTTGCAGAGACCTCTCCTCTGCCATTAGATGGGACTCTTCAACGGCTTCCTCCTCAGTTATAACGGTCGTTCCTTTGAGAGGGCTATCATCATCTAAAGAAAGAAGACAGAAGAGGGCGAAACAAATTTTAGGAAACTTTAAATAAGCAGGGATATTTCTGGTCAAACCTTCTTTCTCCCAGGCAAAGAAATCTGAGACTGGTTATGGGAGTGATTTCTTCTTGAGAGAAGCAGGTCTCTTCTTCGCTGGAGAGGCTTTCTTGGGAACAGGCTCATTTCGGGCGCGCTTCGGTGGCCGAGCTGGCAGATCGTCAGTCGCAGGAGCATCGGCACCTCTCTTCTTCATATCTTTAAGAAATGGCGCGAGGAAGGCCTCAAGTCCATCTAAGAGCGCACTCATAATCCCTTCTTCCATGCGCAGCACTAGGGGGACGCCATCGTCAGCATATTTATTCTTTGACCAACGAAGGTCCACAAGTCCCCCGCTGCGATCCCCTGAGGCGAAGCGCCTTAGGCAGCACTGTTGAGAAAAACAACAAGGTATCAAGAAACATGGGGAATGAGGTGACTCGAATAGATGAAAATGCGTAAGGAGTCTACAATACCGCTTGAAATTATTTTGCGTACTGAGCCCGTGATTTGAGGAGTCCTGCGTGACTGTGGTCTTCTTTTCATCCAAGATTAGTTGAGGACAAAGATGGTCCACAACTAACAGAGAGTAGTACACATAGGGGGCCCAACCTCGGGAAAGATTAGACTTGAAAGGGTAATCCTTGGACAAAGGAGCAAGTGCCTTGGGAACCTGCAGTTTAACCTGCGGGTTTGTCAGACGACGAACCTGAGTTTTCCAGAAGGCCACCTAACCAGCTGTTACCATTCTCGTTCTACTTTTTGAAGGCTGGACAAGGGGACGCTCTGCGAGATGCAGCTCACGGCTCTTGCCAAAAAATATCCCATTATAGCAGTCCTTAGCAGGAAGTTCGGACCACATCGATGGCGAGATGGTGTCAAAACCCAGCTGAGGCGCCATGCGAAGAAGGTCAAAATGGACAGTTATGGGCGCGTACTTGCAGGACTCAGTTCCAGGGGCGTACTCTGTCAAAGCAGGTAAATAACCCCATCTGCACCAGTTCATGTACTGACCATAGTGACGGGTTCCGCTAGTAATATGCCAGGTGCGGAGAGGAGTATCAATCTCGGGATACATGTCCCCCACAAACATGATATTGTCCAACTCCTCAACATAACGACGGGCTACAAAGGAGTCATCATCATCACAGACCAAAGAAAAATTGCGGCGAGCAGTTTTGGTGTTAAACCAACGCCAAGAGCGGGGGAGAAAAAAGGCTTCCTCCCATCTTGGAGCATTCCATAGCTCGACAGTAGTGGGTATGGGGGCATATGAAGGCCATCGCTCAAAAACCCACATGGTCAAAAATCCAATGTTGGCAAAACACATGACATCAGCCCTGCTCTGTGATTGCTCAACATTTGCCACTGCTAGATCAAGACGATAAAATAGAGAACCCAAGACAAGGGATCCAAGGGCAATCCTCTTACCAAAAGCAAGCTTCACCGTAAGAGGGAGTACATGGACAAAAACTCCATCTCGCGGACTCCCATCCATATGAAAGCGCGACAACTAGACGTAGAGAAAACCACACAAGGAGTACTTACACCCTTCTCCTGCAGTGGAAGTGACCTCATCCGGAGTTTCCTCCTGGATTTTCTGAATGATGTAAGGTTTGGGGAATTCCTTGAAGAAGAACATGATCCATTTAGACCATACGTTCTTCGCGCAAGCAGAAACTGTCATGAAGGTATCAGCAGGTTTCATTGCCTCGGGAGCCCATTTTAAAGAAGCCTTCCTCAAGGCCGCAATGCATTCTAGCATCTGGCAAAAAATAGCAACTTCTTCATTGGAGCTAAGTGCTTAAAAAGGATCGAAGGCTCCCATGCTAGGAAGCATCAGCAGATTCTCCACATCTTCCAGAGTAGGTGTGGCCTCACGGGATGCAAAGTGGAATCTATGAGTCTTTGGGGAGTATCGAGAAAATAGGACCTTTAGCATATTCTTGTCGTATTTCAGATCCAAACCTCTGGTTGCGCGAGCGGCATGATAGATTCCATCTTTCATTAGCACAACCTCATGATTATCAAGGATATAATTAGTCCACTCATCCATCCAGTCCAGTTTCTCCAAGAAAGCTTGGAAAAGAACATCGCTGTAGGGGTAAAGACCAGCCTCGATGCCGCATCTATGAACATCGTGAACCTCTGTAAGATCCCACTCCTCTCTTTCTTGCTCAGGTTTCAAGCCTAAGACCGTGCCTGAAGAAGAGGCTTCAAGGGTGTGCCCTCGTATAGAGGCCAAGTAGAAGTCATCACCCCCTAAGTAGGATCTTTTCGCCATAATTCGCTAGGTAGTTCTGGGGTCTAAGTGGTTTTCTTGGGAGCCATTACTGTGAAGAAAAAGAAGACCATATTTAATGAGTTGGAGGATCATGCAGAAGGAAAAAGGGGGAGAAGGAAGTATAAGAAATTGACTAAATTGACTGCAAATTTCAAAAGATGGAGTTTAAACTACCTTGTCCACGCCTGAGTATTTGAATTTCTCTGGAGAAATTGTCGAGGATTTGATCGCAAACTTGGTCGAAAGACTCTTCTTCCTGTTGTGAGAGCTCTCTCCGATGCATACAAACTCAAAAGTGCAACAATGGAAAAGTTGCAATCGAAGGAATAATGAGGTTTAAATAAACCCTTGAAAAGTCACGACTATTGACGATTGATGAGACAAACAACCCTTCGATTACTGAGAAGATTTGACTTTTGATCTATCCCTGCCTCGAAAATAGGCGAGTTCGGATGGCGATTGAATAACTCAACAGAAGCCACGCTTCATCAAAGGCTAGACGGCGTTCCCAAATCCTGGGAAATCATGGCTGTGACTGGGGGATATGGGGATTCCAATTCAAAAAGGCCCGCGTGAGCTTCACGCACGATTGATTTTGCGCGACTGCACAACAGAAGGGCGCGTGACATTCGCGCAAAAGGGGGGTATTGTAGATACCGCGTTCCAGATAGACAGATCATCGCCACGTGGCAGTCACCCAGCACACCTAGATGTGCTCCATACACACCAGATCACCACCCTGGCTGATCCACGTGGGGGCTACGAGACAGAGCCCCCGCACACCATAGCACGGGACTTGTAGGGACTTAGTGGTTTGGAGGCTAGGGTAAGGTCCGTCGCGCGCATGAGACAACCAAGCTTGCACGCGACCTTTGGTAACAGACTTAGAGATCCTAGGCTTACGTGTCCCATTAATGTGGCTGATCTCATAACGGTCTCCGATACTTGCGGGCAGATGCGTAACGATTCCTATACACGGTCAAACGTGGCGTTGGGGCTTCTACCATTAAGCCGCCATTTATGGTGCACTAAACCCCCCCAACGGTCACATCCCCACTTTATATAGGATCATTAGCTCCCCGTTGCGACATAAGACACACAAGACACATTGGTCCAGTGCCATAGCTTACTGTCTCAATCTCTCACAAACAGTTACCAGTGCTTACTCTCTCCTTAGACACACCCTACAACTCTTTGTGTTCTCATTCCCTACTTGAGGTGTACACTTGGAGATCTCTCGAGGATTTCTTTGTACACAGAAGTACATGCTTGTTATTGTAGATGATTTCTCTAGATGCACTTGGGTTATGTTTCTTAAAGAAAAATCTGAAGCTCTTACTGAATTTTCAAAGCTTTGTAGAGAACTTCAAACATCGAAAAACCTACCTATTGCTTCAATCAAAAGTGATCATGGTAGAGAATTTAATTAATTAGAGTTTGATGTATTCTTTTCTAAGCAAGGCATCTCTCACAACTTTTCTGCTCCTAGAACTCCTCAGCAGAATGGAGTTGCTGAAAGAAAGAACAGGACCCTTGAAGACATGTCAAGAACAATGCTTCTGGAAAAAAAGTTTCCAAAGTATTATTGGGCAGAAGTAGTGAATACATCAAACTATATTCTTAACAGGTGCATGATGAGACATATTTTGAAGAAGACCCCTTATGAGTTGTTCAAAGGAAGAAAGCTAAACATTTCTTACTTCAAACCTTTTTGGTTGTACCTGTTTTGTCCACAATAATGGTAAGGACAATCTTGGTATGTTTGATGCAAGAAGTGATGAAGGTACTTTTTTTGGCTATTCACAGACAAGCAAACTCTATAGGGTTTATAATAAGAGAACCAAGCATGTTGAAGAAAGGATTCATGTTTTATTTTATGAAAGCTTTGATGGTTTATAATAAGAGAACCAAGCATGTTGAGTGATGGTTTTGCAGATCTCAATCTAAACAAGCATGATTCATATACTGAATAAGAATATTCAAAAGGATCCAAGGAAACATCACAGGAACAAAGCAGGCGTTTTCAAGGCCTTGAAACTAAGGTTCAAAGCCTTGAAACAGAATCTCCAAATAAGACAACAGAACATGATACTACTTCAAGTTCTCAGAGACTTGAGAAGCAAACTGGAGAGCATGAACCATGGACACCAATGAAGAGGTTTCAATATCTCATCCTGCTGATAACATTATTTCTGATCCAACCACTAGTACACAAACTAGATCATAGTTGAAGAATCTTTGTGCTTTTAATGATTTTCTCTCTCTCTTGTAGAATCTAAAACTGTGAAGGAGGCATTACAAGAAGCATACTGGATTATAGCAATTCAAAGCGAACTCAATGAGTTTGAAATGAACAAAGTTTGGAATCTAGTTCCTCCACCAAGAAATCAGTCTGTCATTGGCACCATATTGATATTCATAAACAAATTAGATGAGAATGGAAAGGTAATCAGGAAAAAAGCTAGATTGGTAGCTCAATGATATGATCAAGAAGAAGGTATTGACTATGAAGAAACATTTTCTCCTTTTTCCAAGTTAGAAGCAATTATAATTCTACTTGCATTTGCATCTCACAAAGACCTGAAACTCTTTCAAATGGATGTGAAGCGTGCATTTTAAATGGCTATCAACAAGAAGATTCATGTTCCTCAACCTCCAGGTTTTGAAAATTACAAGTTTCTAGATCATGTTTATAAACTTGACAAAGCTCTTTATGGTTTGAAACAAGCTCCAAGGGCTTGGTATGAAAGATTATTAAAGCTTCTACATGAAAATGATTTCAAAAGAGGATTAGTAGAGAAGAACCTATTCATAAAGACTCATGATAAAGACATGCTTTTAGTTGAGATTTATTTTGATGATATTCTGTTTGGAGCTACTAATGATCTTCTTTGCAAAGAATTCTCAAGTCTTATTAGCAGGGAATTTGAAATGAGCTTGATGGGAGAATTGGACCTCTTTCTTGGACTTCAAACCCGTCAGATGAAGAAGGGCATATTCCTACATCAAAGCAAGTACACAAGGGACTTACCAAGCAAGTCTAATATGTCTCATTCTAAATAGATAAAGACCCCCATGAGTTCTACAGTGTTTTTAGACAAAGATGAATCTTGTAAGAGTGTGAATGTGAAGGGATATAGAGGTATGATTGGATCATTACTCTACCTCACAACTAGTAGACCAGATATCATGTTCAATGTGTGCATGTGTGCTAGATTTCAAGTTGATCCTAAAGAATCACACTTGATTGCACTTAGGAGAATTTTTATATATCTGAATTGTACCAAAGACTTAGGGCTTTGGTATCCTAAACAATCTAACTTATCTTTGTGTGGCTATTCAGATGCTGACTTGCAGGATATAATGTTGATAGAAATATTACATTAGGATGTTGTCAATTTCTTGGATCATCTCTAACCAGCTGGCATTCCAAGAAGCAAAACTCAGTTGCACTATCAACAGTATAAGCTGAATACATAGCAGCTGGAGCTTGCTGTTCACAATTATTATGGATAGCAAAACAAATGAGAGACCTTGGATTTGATTTCAGAGATATACCTAACAAGTGTGAAAACACAAGTGCAATATCAATTATAAAGAATCTAGTTCAGCATTCAAGAACAAAGCATATTGATGTTAGACATCACTTCATCAGAGATCATGCTGAGAAAGGTGATATTGTTCTTGAATTTGTTTCTACTAAATTGTAATTTGCAGATATCTTCACTAAACCAATGGTAGATGAAAGATTCTTAGTGTTGCCCCCGCCCGCCAATTTTTAAATACCCCTTTTCAGCCAAAATAGTATTATATCTTTTATTTCCAACGGCACACAAAAAATTTGAATCTTTTTGATTCAGCAGATCTTCAAAGATTAGGGAGAATATTTAGTTTCCTTTTAAAATTGAAACTCTTTTCTATTTATCTTCTTATTTCTTTCTCTCCTTCGTATCTATCATACCTCTCTCTTCTTCTCCTAAAATCTTAATGAGCACTAGAGGATCCTCTGACAGAAATAAGATGGCTGGTGGCTCAAACACTACAGCAGAGAAGAAAAGAAAGACCATTGTGGAAGAGGTTCAGACCATCAGTGGAGATTCAAGTTCAAATACTCCTACTGCAGAAGACATGGCACCTCCTCCTCTCAAGAATAAGGAAAAGAAAGATCAGACACCAGTGTCCAGCAAGAAGAAGAAGACATTGGAGTATGCTCAAGAAAAACAGAAAGGGATTCACATTGGTAGCCCTAAGAAGGTAAAGAACAAGGCTGACATAACATAGAAGGGAAAAGGAAAAGAGAAGATCTACATTCAAGACTCGGATTCATATGCAACATCAAGTTCATATGGAGTCTATTAAATTTCAAAGAAGGACAAAAAGAAGAAATATCTTCAAAAAGCTGAGTCAGAATCCCGCATGGAGTCTGAAAGACAGATTCAGAAGACAAATTTCTCTTTGGCTAAGAAAAGGTCTTTTGTAAAGAAGAAACAGAAACATGGAACAAATGCATTAGAAGGGTTAACCTTCCTATTTAACAGTGTGATCAAGACCATAAGTTCAATCATTGAGGATGTTGATTGTGCTCAACAAGAAGAATAACAGGTTGATGATGACGAGGGAAATAGTCAGGAAGAAGATGCAGAGCAGCAAGGAGATGAAGACCCAACCCCTTAACTCTTGCCTACATTTTCTTCTCCTTTTCGAGGCATTGAAACCCTTTTCAAAGTCTTGAAAATTCTATCTTTTCAACCAGTTTATTAAAAAATCTTTCCAAAAACTTTGATCGAACATATTCTCATTCTTTTTTGATGAAAGTCAAAAAGGGGGAGAAATCTAGGTTTTCATTTGTTTTATTTGCATATTAGGAGATTAGACCTGGTTTGGTTTTTTGTCAGTAGGATAAGTTATCTGAACTTTGATGTTATATGGTATTTCTTGCAAATTAATAAGTTGGATTTATTTTGGATATCATGTGCTATATTTGACTGTGCTATATGCTAATGAGTAATTTTTGCAGAATCATGGTATCAAACAGAATATGGTTTTGTCTTCCATCAATGGGGAGATTGTAAGTTCAACTCAGTTCAAGACTTAAAATAGCTAGTCTAAATCAAGGCCTTGGAACAGCTTTTAAAGCTTTGAAACTGACTGTGCATGAACTTAAGGGGAGTTTCTTTACTTGATTCAACTCATAAACCTCTGTGCATGATTAGATTATACTTAATGATGAAAGAAAAAGTATTTTGACATAGTTTGAAGTATCTAACACCATATATTGATTTTTTTTTTTGCAGGGAAATTTTTTTCCTAATTTTCAGGATTTGTGTCCTAACCTGAGTTTTGCAGGAAAGAAAATTATATGATGAATTGATTATGTGATTAATCCTGTTTTGTTTGGATGTTACCTAACAGTTTTTCATACAATATCAAATTAGTATCCTTGAAGATATTGATCAAACTATCCGTTGGAGAAGCTGTTAGAGAAGTCAAAGCTGAAGTTACAAAATAGGAAGTTTGTTGAAGAGAAGATCCTGAAGATCTTCATTTTAAACTTATCTATAAAAATAGGAAAATTTGAAGCATTGAAATGGGAAAATAAGAAGAGAAAATCAAAAAAATTCAAGGATTGACAAGCACTAAAGAAGCAGATTCATCTCTCTCAATCCAATCATCAGAAGGACACTGCAGATTCAGTTCTTGTGTTCTTATCTTCTTAACTTCATTTGTATATTAGCTTGATAATACTTATAGTTCTTATGCTCAAGGATTTTTTAAAGTCAGCAATAGAGAATTCTTAGTTAATCAGATAGCTAGAGCAAATACTAGATAGGTTAGTGAGAACCACAAGCTGTAACAGAGTAAGGAATCTCTCTGTGCCTGAGATCTAGGGCTTAGCTGTAGATTCGTTAGAATTGTGTTGAAAATCCTGCGGGGAGAAGATCCCTGAGGTAGAGACGTTTTCCAAGTGGACTAATCTCTATATATCTTTTGTCTCTTGCATTTACTTTTCAGTTGCATACTTAGAACTTTTGCAGCATTCAAAACAGTTTCATTTCTTGGGTTTCAAACTCATTTCAAGGCCATGAAATAGACTTATTCTTTTCATACTCTAACTATTCTATTTCCAAGGGCTTGAAACTCATTTCAAGGCCTTCAAAACTTTACAAAGGAACCCCCCTTCCCTAATAGAGGTTGAAACTCATTTCATACTCTAACTATTCTATTTCCAAGGGCTTGAAACTCATTTCAAGGGCTTGAAACTCTATATAACTTATTCTTTTCATACTCTAACTATTCTATTTGCATACTCTATTCAACCCCCCCTCCCTTCTAGAGTGTTGATCCTGTATTTCTACCTACTATACAGCCTTTCAGTATAGATACTAACTAGTATCAAATAGAGTAGGTGATTGTCAAGACCTGGAGAAGAAACCTACAGAATTGAAGAAACCACAAGACGGCGGCATTCCACAAGCTAAGGCGCATGGACTAAAAGACGGAGGCACATGGAGACGAGCTTGCTATATTTTAGGGCTTATAGATATTCTCATTGGCTTGGGAATATCTCAGTTTTAGGAGGCCATATCCACGTCACGCTTATTTATTGTTTGTGGTTGTTTAATTATTTTCTTGTTATCTATTGTTGGTGTATGGATGATGCATGCAAATTGGTAACAAGATAAAACAACCCGGATCTTTTATTTTGGGATTGCCCAACACAAATAAGTAGATCAATTGATATGGATCAACAAAAAAATTAAAATTAAAAGGAAAAATCACCAAAACTTAAATATTGCATTTTTGCCTTCTCGTTACCTAACACTAGTCATGATCTTGATTTGTCAAGTTCGAGCTAGCCAAAGCAAGGCGACTTGATTCATCATGATGTGGCGCGACGGCACAAGCTATTAATTTGCGATTGTTGCAGTAAAAGGTTGGACGCAACTAGGCTACTTCAATGGGATTGAAATCCTAGAGGCAAACAATTTGGATTATCTATGGGATAGATAAATACGGAGTTATTTTCCCAATCGAACCAAGAGTTTCATAGGATGCAATTTGAATTGTTCCTACCTAAATAACTAATTTTTGGGTCTTGCCCACTAGAAAATGTAATGATATTTTCCGCATTAATATGGAGGGTTATTAATCCGAGAAAAATAGTGGGAGCTATGTTTAATAATCTAGCCATATTAAATGTAGATCTTTGTTCACAAAATACTAAAACTTGTATATTTCTCATTTTGTAGAATTTCAATGGAAAAAAATTCATCAAATTCATCACAATCCCTATGATCAATCCTTGAGAAGGACAAGCTTTCGGGATCAAACTTTCTGGACTGGTACAGGAACTTGAGAAACGTTCTCAAGCAAGCGAAGAAACTGTACATTCTAGAACAGTAAGTTCCTCAAGGTTCAGAAAATAATACTCCTGCAGGATTAAAGTCATATTATAAGATCGTTGACGATGCTAATGATGTGGCATGCCTTATTCTTTGCACCATGTGCCCTGAGATTCAGAAGCAACATGAGAACATGGTTTCGTTTGATATGATCATATAGTGTTTTGATACGGATTACACAGCAGAATAACAAAAATCTAATTTCGTTCAATACCCTCTAAGGATCATGGAATTCATAACGATGGTAAAAGATGAGAACTTCAAGTAACTTAGTTTTTCTAATTGATGACTTGGGTGAAATAGTGTCCACGTCTCTATGAAAAGTCCACTCCTATGATTGATCTCGGAACCTACACACCTTTGTGCATTCTGGGGAAGGAGGAGGAAGAATAAGGTCACGTAAAACGAGACCAAAAGGACGAGCCTCTTTGGCCGACGGCGATGAGGGGCGGACGGGGGGGGGGGGGGGGGGGGTCGGTTCAGCCCACCTCGTTGGCTCTATCCTTGCTTTATTCTCTCTCTCTGTCTCTCTCTCTCTTGTTTGATAACAATTATAACACAACTTATGATAAAATAATCTAGGATTGTTCTTTATACAGTCTAAACACTCTTTGTTAACTACATATTAGCCCATCTCTGAATCATGTGCTTACATGGATTAGTCCACCTTGCCAATTAGTCCTACTAAGTATGCAAGTAGTTGCGTATTAATCCTTTTATTTAATTAATCATATTAATTAATTCCCAAGTCCGGTTAAATCCATAGGGAGTGTGACCCCATAGGGTTCTATTAGTTGGTAGTCACAATTACTAACATAGAGCGGCCCCTAGCAAGACATCTATGCAACCCAACTAATAGAAATAGTTAGTAATCCGAAAAACCTTGTGACCAATGTTACCGTATTGTATTATCCCTTTGTCTCTATATCCGGATTGGACATGAGACATAAAAGTCACACTCGTATATCCAATCCATAGTTTCTCGATCCTCGGAATAGTCTTATCCCTGCAGATAACATTAATTTCTTGTATTGATTTATCTGAGTCTGGTTAGACATTATATAAGCACTACCCCTCAAGTGGTCGCGTTTCGTTATGTGGGAGGGACAAATCCTCTGTACATCACTACCATCTCTAAGCTTGCTTACTATCATGCCCGATAAACTACCTTTATAGTTATCCGACTACGGCGCATTGTATGATAATATCAAAGCATGATGTTTCACAACTAGAGTATCTACTTACTTCAAGTCTAAGGACCACAATACCATTGTCACTACAAGAAGCACTTGTGACTTTACATAACTTGTATGTAGCATTCTCGTTGTCGGTTAATCCAGTATGCCATTACACTTAATGCATACCCATGTGCGAGACTTGATATCTCCATATCAATCTTCCCACATACCAGTCTATAGGTTATCGTCCTATTAATCAATATAATGGACACGGGATATTTAAGGTAAACAACACATTTGTAATCTAAGGACTTCATTATATTATATATCTCCATAAATAGTAGAATGATTATTCTAGCCAAAAACAATGTTCATACTAAATAAGATTGCCTCTACGACATCTATTCCAGTAGTCTCACATTTTTACTCGAGCCAAACTGGTGCATCCCGCATTCCTATAGATCTAGTGTGACCTTCATACTTGCGCTGAACACGCAGCCTTGTAAGTGGATCTGACAGATTTTCATCTGTAGGAATCTTGCATATCTTCACATCTAATTGATTGACGATCTCTCGAATTAGATGGAACTTTCTGATTACGTGCTTGGACTTCTGGTGTGACCTGGGTTCCTTGGATTATGCGATCTCTCTAGTGTTTTCACAATACTAGGAACCACACCAAGCTCAGTAATGAACTTCCTAATCCAAACAGCTTCCTTTGTTGGACCCGCTGCAGCAATGTACTCAACCTCAGTTGTAGAATCAGCAACCATCTCTTGCTTGGTACTTTTCTAGCTCACAACTCCTCCATTCAGGTAATACATGAATCCCAACTGCCATCTGAAATGATCTATGTCAGTTTGGAAGATTGCATCTGTGTAACCCCTTACACGCAACTCTTCCTCCCCTCCATAGATCAAGAACGCATCATTAGTTCTTCTCAAGTACTTGGGATGTTCTTGACCCCTATCCAGTGACTCTCACCCGGATAGACTGATATCTACTTGTCATACTCAACGCGTACGACACATATGGTATAGTACACAACATGGCATACATGATGGATCCTATGGCCAAATCATAGGGAATCCTACTCATGTGGTTCTTCTCAATCTCATTGGAAGGACAATCAGCCTTAGAAAGGGTGATTCCATGTGACATGGGCGAGAATCCCTTCTTGGAATCTTGCATGTCAAACCGTTTCAACACCTTTCTATATATGTACTTTGACATAGGCCTAGCAGTTTCCTCGATCTATCCCTATAGATCTTGATACCAAGTATATAAGCTGCATATCCTAAGTCCTTCATTGAGAAACACTTTACTAGCCATTCTTTAACAGATTGCAAGGTAGATATTTTGTTTTTAATGAGTAGTATGTCATCCACATACAAGACCAGAAAAACAATAGAGCTCCCACTAACCTTCTTGTAGACACAAGGTTCATCTTCGTTCTTGATGAAGCCAAACTATTTGAATACGTCATCAAAACGTAGATTCCAACTCCTAGAAGCTTGCTTCAACCAATAAATGGATCGCTGTAATTTACGTACTTAATGGGCATGCTCTGGATCCTCAAAACCCTCTGGCTGTGTCATGTACACATCCTCAAGGAGGTTTCCATACAGAAACTCTGTCTTGACATCCATCTGCCGAATCCCATAGTCGTGGTAAGCTGCCATAGCAAGTAGGATTTGAATGGATTTGGTCATTGCGACTGGGGAAAAGTTTTCATCATAGTCAATACCATGAATCTGTTTGAATTCTTTTGCATCCAATTGGCCCTTATAGGCAATCACATTGCCATCCATAATGGTCTTCTTCTTGAAGACACACTTCTACCCTATGGGGCCAAGCCCCTTGGGGTGGTTCCACCAAAGTCCATAATTTGTTGGTATACATGGATGCCATATCGGATCTCATGGCTTCATGCCACTTTTGAGAGTTTGGTCTATCATGGCCTCTCCATAGGTAGTAGGGTCATCATCTATGAGCAACGCGTCACCAAGCTCAGTCACGAGAAGTCCATACCTCTCTGGCTCCTGGCGTACTCTACTCGACCTACGAAGTTCTTGTGTTACCTGGACATGTTCCTCCACAACATCTTGTGGTTCGTATTCATGTTCCATAGTAGGACTAGTGGTTTGTGGTTCTTAAATTTCTTCAAGTTCTACTGTACTCCCACTTTCTCCTTTAGAGACAAATTCTCTTTCTAGGAACATGCTGGTCCGAGCAACAAACACTTACTGGGATACCCTTTTGTTTCCTTAGGGTATCCCACAAACTTACACTTATCTGAATTGGGCTCGATTTTCTCTGTTTATAAATGTTTTACATACACATCGCAGCCCCAAATCTTCATGAACGACAATGTGGGATGCCTCCCTCTCCACATCTCATATGGAGTCTTCATGACTGATTTAGATGGAACATGGTTAAGGGTGAAAGCTACACATAATGGAGCGTGCCCCCAAACTAATAACGGAAGATCTGTTTGACACATCATAGATCGAACCATGTCCAACAGAGTTTAATTCCTCCTCTTGGACACGCCATTCCATTGTGTCGTTCCGGGTGGAGTGAGTTGGGACAAGATCCCACACTCTCTAAGATAGTCGTCAAACTTTTGGCTTAAGTATTCTCCTCCATGATCCGATCGTAGAGCCTTAATAATCTTGCCAAGTTGCTTCCCTACTTCATTCTTGAATTCCTTCAAATT
Source organism: Linanthus parryae (assembly GCA_023055425.1). NCBI lineage: Eukaryota > Viridiplantae > Streptophyta > Magnoliopsida > Ericales > Polemoniaceae > Linanthus > Linanthus parryae. The sequence continues at coordinate 93,930,410 of JALGPY010000003.1, forward strand.
TTCAATGGATTCAGATTTGGCCTTCATAAGGTACACAAATCCATATCTACTGAAATCATCAGTAAATGTGATGAAATAAAGATAACCACCCATGGCTGGCGTGTCAAATGGCCCACTTACATCAGTATGCACAAGAGCCAATTGCTCACTAGTCCTCTCTCCATTATTTTTGAAAGCGACTTTGTTATTTTCCTAATAAACAAGATTCACATGTCTCATATGATTCATAATCAAATGGGTCTAGGAATCCATCCTTATGGAGTCTAGAGATGCGTTTCTCGTTTATATGGCCAAAACGACAATGCCATAAGTAAGTAGGATTTAATCATTAGTTTTAATCCTCTTAGTATTTGTGTTATAGACAGGATAACGTAGATCAAGGATATACAATCCATTAGATAATTGCTTACTACAATAATGCATACTATCAAAATAAATGTAGCAACATTTTTCCTTTAATAAAATAGTAAAACCTTTCTCGTCCAAAAAAGAAACATAAGTAATGCTTTTGCTCATAGCAGGCAAAAAATTGCAATTATCTAATTTTAAAACTAATCCTGAAGGTAGATATAGCTCTTACAAGCCTACGGCCGATGCACCAACCTTTGCTCCATTCCCAATGCGCAGATCTATCTCCCCATTAGCCAATCTTATACTTCTCTTTAGATCCTGCGCATTTCGACAAATGTGAGATCCACAACCAGTATCCAATACCCATGATGAAGAGATAGTTAAATTGACATTTGTAACCAAAATACCTGGTGGTGGTGGAATCACTATTCCAAGCCTTTCATCCTTCAGATAATTTGGACGGTTCCTCTTACACTATCTAGGCTGACTGTAGTAGTGGCACTCACCCTTAGTCACGCCCTTCGCAACGCCACCAGCAAGTTTAAGGGAAACTTCCTTGGGTTTTGCAATTGACATGCCTTTCCCTTTGGAGGTGGAGGCAACTTGCTTGCCTTTTCCTTTGTTCACCATCATTATGGCCTTGCCCTTTCCCTTATTGATGCTTTGTTCATTTTTCCTCAACATATTGAGTAGATCTTACAGAGGCCTGTTGATCTCATTCATGTTATAATTCATAATGAATTGTCCATAACTATCAGACAACGATTGCAATATGAGATCAGTGGCCAAATCTTGACCTATTTAAAACCCTAGGCGTGTGAGATTCTCCAGGTACCTGGTCATGAGAAGTACGTAAGTCCCACAGGTTTTCCCCCTGACGTATGACATTTGAACAATGCCTTGGAAACTTCATAACGCTCAACCTTTGCCTACTCTTGAAAGAGCTGCTAAAAGTGTATAATCATATCAAATGCAACCATGTTCTCACATTGATTTTGGAGCTCAGAGTTCATGGTGTAAAGCATGAGGCAGGCCACATCATTAGCATCGTCAAGGATCTTCTGATATGCCTTTAAGGCTGCAGCATAATTATTTTCTAGACCCTCAAGAACTTGCTCTTCTAGAATGTACTGTAGGGTTTTGATTCATGGATGCGCAACGGAAACACAAACAATCATAAAACAATGCAAAACCCTCCAAGGATCACAAGTCAAGAGACATAACGATGGTAAGGGAAGAAATCAATAACACACCTTAGGGTTCTCCTTTGATGACTTCAAACGCGAATTGTGTCACGTTCTCTATGGTTGATCCTAGAATCTCCCAAGTCCTTGGTGCTAGCCCAGAAGATGAAGAGGAAGAAGAATCACGGAAAACGAGACCCAAAAGGAGGGTCTCGGGCTCCTTGTGGCCGACGGGGACGGGCGGCGGCAAAGGGGCGGTCGGCTCCTTTGTTGCTTGCTCTCTCTCCTTTTGTTCTCTCCCACTCCTTTTATGTTCAATAATGAGCATAAGTTATGTGGGAAGGAAGGAAGGAAGGTCCTTTATATATTCCAACAACTCCTTGCCAACTAGCTAAAGGACTTATTCTAGTCCTACTATAATTCAATTTAGTCCCTTCCTTGCAAATTAGTCCCTACTAAGTTTGCAAGGTTTTGCAAAGTGATCCTTCTAATTAATTAATCCAATTAATTAATTCCCAAATCTAGTTCAACTCTATATAGCGTATGACCCCATAAGTTCTATCTAGTTGGTAGCAACTATTTGCTAATATGGAGCGGTCTCTAGCAAAACATCCATTCTAGCCAACTAATAGAATAGTCATCTTGACAACCTTTGTACAAGTAATTGTCTCATCCCTTTGTCTCTATATCCGGATTGGACACGAGACATACAAGTCACACTCCTATATCCAATCCATAGTTTCTCGATCCATGGGAATAGCCTTATTCGTGCAAAAAACATCAATATCCCATATTGATTTATTTGAGTATGGCCAGACATTCTATAAGCACTATCCCTCGAGTGGCCTAGGATATTTGCTCCCGTTATGTGGGAGGGACAAATTCTATCTACGTCCACTACGATCTCTAAGCTTGCTTCTTATTGTATCCAGTACACGCCTTTATAACTACCCAGTTACGGTGTAGCGTTTAACGCTACCAAAATCACAATAATCCACAACTAGAATATCTAGTGACTTCAAGTCTAAGGATGACAATACCATTGCACCGGGAGAAGCGCTTGTGACTCAACATAACGTGTATGTAGCCTTCTCGGAGATGGGTCAATCCAGTGCAACATTCCCTAATGCACACCAATGTGTTGGATCGTGATATCTCCATATCAATCCAACCCCATACTAGTCTATAGATGATTGTCCCATTAATCATTATACTTGAATAGGGATATTTAAGATAAACAACACAATTGTAAATCTAAGGACTTCATTATATTAAATATCCAATAAATAATAAATGAATTTCTAGCCACAAATAATTCATACTAAACTAGATTGCCTCTAGGGCATCTATTCCAACATGTACAGTTTCTTCTCTTGCTTGAGAATGATTCTAAAGTTCCTATACCAGTATAGAATGTTTGTTCTAGAAATCTTGACCTTCTCAAGGACCGATCGTAGGGATTGGGATGAATTCGATGAATTGCTTGCCATTACAATTATACAAATGAGAAATATACAAGTTTTAGTATTTTGTGAACAATTAACTACATTTATTAATGGCTAAATTATTAGACATAGATCCCACTATTTTTCTTGGATTAATGACCCTCCATATAAATTCGGAAAATATCATTATATTTTCTAGTGGGCCAAGATCCACATTTCATTTCCTTTTGAGCTTGCTTTGGTAAGTTACCCAAAATCAGATATTTAGGTAGGAACAATTCCAATTTCATCCTATGCAACTCTTTGTTCAATTAGGCCAATAACTCCTTATTTATCTATCCCATAGATTATCCCAATTGTTTGCCTCTAAGATTTCAATCCAATTAAAGTAGCCTAGTTGCGTCCAACCTCTTAGTTCGAAAATCGCACATTACTAGTTTGTGTCGTCGCGCCACATCATGATGAATCAAGTCGTTTTGCATTGGCAAGCCCGAACTTGATAAATCATGACCATGACGAGTGTTTAAGTAACAAGAAGGAAATACGCAATATTTATATTTGAGGTATTTTTCCTTTTATGTTTTTATTGTTTTGTTGATCCATATCAACTGATCTACTTATTTGGGTTGGGCAATCCCAAATAAAAGATCCACATTGTTTTTATCTTGTTACAAATTTGCATGCATCATCCATACACCAACAATAAATAACAAGAAAATAATTTAAACAACCACTAACAATAATACACGTGATGTAGATATGGCCTCCAAAACTAAGATATTCCCAATCCAATGAGAATATCTATAAGCCCTAAAAATAGCAAGCTCATCTCCATGTGCCTCCATCTTTTAGTCCATGCTCCTTTATCTTGTGGAATGCCTCCATCTTGTGGTTCCTTAAATTCTTTAGGCTTCTTCTCCATGTCTTGACTATCATCTACTCTATCTAATACTAGCTAGCATTTATACTAAATAAAGAGACCTCACAAGTTGAGGAGAAGACCAGCTCTCAGGCCGTAAAACCTAATTAATTAATTATTGCAAGAAAATCAAACCACAAAAATAAACATTCACAAAATCCACATGTAAGGCCATATCCAATCACCAATCAAATGCAAATAATACATTTAAAATCCAATTTTAATGCGCTTAGTCAATTTTAATTGATTTTTGATGTAGTGGGTCAAAACGGTCCAAGAAAGCCCACCATCACTCTGTCCGAACCACTAATGGACCGCAACAAGCGGCTTCGCCCGGCCAGCCCGTATCCCACGCGGCTAGGCCGCGCTCTAGGGTGGCTCAGCACATGGTCGTCGCTTCCTTGGCCCCCAAGGAGAGGGGGGGGCTTGCTTGCTTCCTTCATTCCTTCCCTCCTTCCCAAGTTTGCCTTTTTCCAAATTGGGAAGAACCCTGTTTTTCTAATTTGTGCTCAAACCCAAGTTTTCTAGATCCAAACTTTCACATCATATGTGATCCAAATTCACTAATCTTTACATCATATGTAAAATTATCTCATTCTTGTTTTATTCATATTAAATTTGCATATTTATGTCAATTATAGTTTTACACGATAATTAACAATTAAGGTGTAAAATTGACATAAACGTAACACATAAACCACGTTATGCTCTACTACATGTGGATCTGATACCACTGTAGGGTTGTGATACGGATTACGCAGCGAAGTAATAAAAATCTAATTCCGTTCAATACCCTCCAAGGATCACAGGACTAGAATCGATAACGATGATAAAGGATGAGAACATCAAGGACCTTAGTTTGTCTCCTTGATGACTTCACGTGAAATATTGTCTACGTTCCTCCACACCTTTTCGCTAGCTAGGGAAGGAGGAGGAAGAAGAATATCACACAAAACGAGACCAAAAGAGGCCGAGCCTCTTTGGCCAACGGCGAGGAGGGGCGGAAGGGGGGGTGTTCAGTTCGGCCCTCCTCGTTGGCTCTCTCCTTTATTTGTTCTCTCTCTCTTGTGTGATAACAATTATGACACAACTTATGAGAAAATAAGCTACGAGTGTTCTTTACATAGTCTACCAACTACTTGTTAACTACATATTAGCCCCTCTACTAGTCATGTCCTTACATAGATTAGTCCACCTTGAAAATTTGTCCTGCCTAGTTTGCAAGTAGTTGCTTATTGATCCTTTTATTTAATTAATTTTATTAATTCACTCCCATATCCGATTAAATCCATAGGGAGTGTGACCCCATAGGTTTCTACTTAGTTGGTAGTAGCAATTTCTAACATAGAGCGGCCCCTAGAGGGACATCTATGCAACCCAACTAATAGAAATAGTCATTAATCCGACAACCCTTGTGACCAATGGTACCGTATTATATTATCCCTTTGTCTCTATATCCGGATTAGAAATGAGACATACAAGTCACTCTCGTATATGCAATCAATAATATCTCGATCGTGGGAATAGTCTTATCCATGTAGATAACATCAATATCCTATATCAATTTATCTCAGTCTGGCTAGACATCCTATAAGCACTACCCCTCGAGTGGTCGCGGATATTTTCTCCCGTTAAGTGGGAGGGAAAAATCCTCTCTACATCACTACAATCTCTAAGCTTGCTTCCTATCATGCCCGATAACTACCTTTATAGTTACTCGGTTAAGGCGCAACATTTGATAATATCAAAGCATGATATTTCAGAACTAGAATATCTAGTGACTTCAAGTCTAAGGACCACAATAACATTGTCACAACGAGAAGCACTTGTGACTTTACATAAGTTGTATATAGCCTTATCGTTGTGGGTCAGTCCAGTATGCCATTAGCCTTAATGCATACCCGTGTGTAGACTTGATATCTCCATATCAATCTACCTACATACTAGTCTATAGTTGATCTTCCTATGAATCAATATAATAGACTAGGGATATTTATGATAAACAACACATTTGTAATCTAAGAACCTCACTATAATTAAACTCTCCGTAAATAATAAAATGATTATTCGAGCCAAAAACAATGTTCATAGTAAATAAGATTGCCTCTAGAGCATCTATTCCAACAGATCATATATTTAAGTCATCTCTTTCAAGAGCAGGAAAGGATTGAGCGGTATGAAGTTTCCAAGGCATTTTTAAAATGCCATTTGTCAGAGGGAAACCTCGTGGGACCTCATGTATTGCACATGATCGGGTAATTGGAGAATTTCACACGCCTAGAGTTTCCGTTGGGTCAAGAGTTGGCCAGTGATCTCATTTTGCAACCGTTGCTTGATGGTTATTGACAGTTCATCATGAAATATAACATGAATGAGATCATCAAACCTCTCCCAGATCTACTCAATTTGTTGAGGACAGCTGAACAAAGCATCAACAAGGGAAATGTCAAGGCCACAATGGTGGTGAACAACGGAAAGAGAAAGCGGGTTGATTCTACCTCCAAAGGGAAAGGCAAGTCAGTTGCAAAACCCAAGGAAGTTGCCCTTAAACATACTGGTTGCGTTGCCTAGGGCGTGACTAAGGGTGAGTGTCACTAATACAGTCAGCCTGGACACTGGAAGAGGAACTGCCCGAAGTATTTAGAGGATTAAAGGCTCGGAATAATGATTCCACCACCACCAGGAATTTTTGTTATAGATGTCAATTTAACTATCTCTTCATCTTGTTTATTGGATACTGGATGTGGATCTCACATTTGTCGAAATGTGCAGGATCTATAGAGAAGTAGAAGGTTGGCTAAAGGGGAGATAGACATGCGCATTGGGAATGGAGCAAAGGTTGTTGCATTGGTCGTGGGCGTGTACGAGCTATCATTTACTTCAGGATTATTTTTAGAATTAGATAATTGCTATTTTGTGCCTTCAATGACCAAAAACATTATTTAAGTTTCTTGTTTGGATGAGAAATGTTTTGCTATTTCAATAAAGGACAAATGTTACTCCATTTATTTTGATAGTATGATCTATCGTAGTGCGCAATTATCTAATGAATTGTATATCCTTGATCTAAGCAATCCGGTCTGTAACATAAATACTCAAAGGATTAAAACTAATGATTTAAATTCTACGTACTTATGGCATTGTAGTTTAATCCATATAAACGATTAACGCATCTCTAGAATCCATAAGGGTGGATTCCTAGGCTCATTTGATTATGAATATGAGACAATGTGAATCTTGTTTATTAAGAAAAATGACAAAGTCCCCTTTCAATAAGAAATGAGAGAGGACTAGTGAGAAATTGGCTCTCGTGCATATTGATGTATGTGAGCCATTTTCCACGCCTTCCAGAGGTGGTTATCTTTATTTCATTACATTTAGCGATGAATTTAGTAGATATGGATTTGTATACCTTCTGATGGCCAAATCCGAATCCTTTTAGAAGTTCAAAGAATTCAAGAATGAAGTAGAGAAGCAACTTGGAAAGAGTATTAAGGCTATACGATCGATCTATGATGTGTCAAATTGATCTTCCATTATCCTTTTGGGGGCGCGCTATATTATGTGAAACTTTCACCCTTAACCGTGTTCCATCTAAATCAGCCATGAAGACTCCATATGAGATTTGGAGTGGGAGGCGTCTCACGTTGTCTTTTATGAGGATTTGGGGTTGCAATGTGTATGTACAGCGTTTACAAACAGAAAATCTCAGGCTCAAGTCGGATAAGTGTAAGTTTGTGGGATACCCTAAGGAAACGGAAGGCTATTATTTCTACAATCCTACCGAGAACAAAGTGTTTGTTGCTTGGACCGGCGTGTTCCTTGAAAGAGAATGTGTACCTAAAGGAGGAAGTGGGAGGACAGTAGAACTTGAAGAAATTCAAGAACCACAAACGACTGATCATACTATGGAACATGAACAGGAATTGCAAGATGTTGTGGAGGAACCTGTTCTGGTAACACAAGAACTTCTTAGGTCGAGTAGAGTGCGCCAGGAGCCAGAGAGGTATGGACTTATCGTGAATGAGCCTGGTGACGCGTTTCTCATAGATGATGAGCCTACTACCTATGGAGAGGCCATGAAAGGGCAAGACACTCAGAAGTGGCATGAGACCATGAGATCCGAGATGGAACTCATGTATACCAACAAAGGATGGACTTTTGTGGAACCACCCCAAGGGGCTCAGCCCATGGGGTGCAAGTGGGTCTTTAAGAAGATGACCGACTTGGATGTCAAAGTGATTGACTATAAGGTCCGATTGGTGGAAAAATGATTCAGACATATTCATGGTATTGACTATGCCAGTCGCAATGACCAAATCCATTCGAATCTTACTTGCTATTGCAGCTTATCACGATTATGAGATTTGGCAGATGGATGTCAAAACAGCGTTTCTGGATGGAAACCTCCTTGAGGATGTGTACCTGACACAGCCAGAGGGTATTAAGGATTCAGAGCATTCCCATAAAGTGTGCAAGTTGCAGCGATCCATTTATGGATTGAAGCAAGCTTCTAGAAGTTGGAATCTACGTTTTGATGACGCAGTCAAAGAGTTTGACTTCATCAAGAATGGAGATGAACCATGTGTCTACAAGAAGGTTAGTCGGATCTCTATTGTGTTTCTGATCTTGTATGTGGATGACATACTACTCATTTGAAACAGTTTCCTACCTTGCAATCTGTTAAAGAATGGCTAGGAAAGTGTTTCTCAACGAAAGACTTAGGGGATGCATCTTATATAATTGGTATAAAAATCTATAGGGATAGATCGAGGAAGCTGCTAGGCCTAAGTCAAATTACACATATAGACAAGGTGTTGAAACGGTTCAACAGGCAAGATTCGAAGAAGGGATTCTTGCCCATGTCGCATGGAATCACCCTTTCGAAGGCTGATTGTCCTTCCAATGAGATTGAGAAGAATCGCATGAGTAGGATTCCCTATGCTTCGTCCATGGGATCCATTACGTACGCCATGCTATGTACTTGACCAGATGTGTCATACGCGTTGAGTATGACAAGAAGATCTCAGTCCAATCCGTGTGAGAGTCACTGGATAGCTGTCAAGAACATCCTTAAGTACTTGAGAAGAACTAAGGATGAGTTCTTGATCTATGGAGGGAGGAAGAGTTGCGTGTAAGGGGTTACATGGATGCAAGATTTCAAACCGAAAAAGATGATTTCAGATCACAGTCAAGATTCGTGTTTTTCCTTAATGGAGGAGCTGTGAGCTGGAAAACTTCCAAGCAAGAGACGGTTGTTGATTCTACAACTGAGGCTGAGTACATTTCTGCATCGGGTGCAACAAAGGAGGCTGTTTGGATTAGGAAGTTCATTACTGAGCTTGGCGTGGTTCCTAGTATTATGGATCCAATAGAGTTGTATTGTGACAACACTGGAGCGATCGGACAATCCCAGGAACCCAGGTCACACCAGAAATCCAAGCACGTACTCAGAAAGTTCCATCTTATTCGAGAGATCGTCGATCGAGGAGATGTGAAGATATGCAAGATTCCTACAGATGAAAATCTGTCAAATCCACTTACAAAGTCGCTTGTTCAGCGAAAGCGTGATGGGCACACTAGATCTATAGGCATACGTGATGCACCAGATTGGCTCTACTGCAAGCGGGAGAATGTTGGAATAGATGCCCTAGAGGCAATCTTGTTTAGTATGAACATTATTTTGGCTAGAATAATCATTGTATTATTTATCAAGATATTTAATATAATGAAGTCCTTAGATTACAAATGTGTTGCTTAAATATCCCTAGTCGATTATATTGATTAACAGAACAATCAACTATATACTAGTATGTTGGTAGATTAATATGGAGATATCAAGTCTAGCAAATGGGTATGCATTAGGGGTAATGGCATACTAGATTGACCCACAACGAGAAGGCTACACACAAGTTATGTAAAGTCACAAGTGCTTCTTGTAGTGACAATGGTATTGTGGTTCTTAGGCTTGAAGTCACTAGATACTCTAGTTGTGAAATATTATGCTTTGATATTATCAAATGTTGCGCCTTAACCGGGTAACTATAAAGGTAGTCATCGGGCATGATAGGAATAAAGTTTAGAGATGGTAGTGATGTAGATAGGATTTGTCCCTCCCACATAACAGGAGCACATATCCGCGGCCACTCGAGGTAGTTCTTATAGAATGTCCGGAGATAAATCAATACAGAATATTGATGTTATCTGCATGGATAAGACTTTTCCCAGGTTCGAGAATATATGAATTGGATATACGAGTGGGACTTGTATGTCTCGTGTTCAATCCAGATGTGAAGACAAGGGAAAAAACAATACGGTAAAAATAATAAACCCTCCTTGAACATTTCAGCTTCTGTAGGATGAAAAAACCCTCTTGAACGTTTCATCTTTTTGTAGGTTGTGACTTTAAAGCACCTGACGGTAACGATGAGTAAACATTTGTATTTATATAGACATAAATTCTGGTTGGAATGAAATTGAGAAAACTAAAACATGATTTATACCTTGAAGGCCTGAAGTTGAAACAAAGGAATTGACATTCATCAATCATTCACCAAGAAAAAAAAAAAAAAAGCAGTCGTTTATCATCAAACACTTCTTATTCATTAGTTATCAAATGCCTCATTTCGGGTGATAGATAAATAGTTAATGAACACATATTAACTCTATTTTGAGCTATAAAGAGGATGCCGTAAGAGGAGAGTACACACAAAAATGTAACGATAACTAAGATAAGCTGGACAATGTTCAAATGGAAGCCCTAATTTCAAGATTCGAAATGAACTCTGCTAGTTGAAGAGAATGGATGAGTGGGGTGCTTAGATTCCTAGATTCTAGATAGCGAGATCTTATGAGCTCAAGAAAGAGAGATCGCAAAGCAATTCCGAAATTTTAGATCATAATAAATAAATGCTTGACCACAACAACTTCAACCCAAATCTTTAAACCTGAGAATATGAAACCGCAAAAAAAATTTAGAGGAACATCATGGGACGGATAATTTTATTCATAAAAAAGAAACATGGATGGACTCACCTATCTTAACAGCCTATTCGTACATTTCAGTGAACATTTGGTGGTGCCCTCCTGGTTGAACAAAAATTTGAGAACAATGCTTCAGAGCCCTACCAGATTTTATACAGGAGAAAGTGAAGAGATGCGTAGGGATGGGACCTGCAGTAGGAGAAATGCGTAGGGATGGGACCTGCAGTAGGAGAAAGTAAAGAGGGATGGGATGTGTAGCAGGAAAAAGTGGATATGAATGGATACCCTATTCTCTCTATTTTTCAGGATAAAGTAGATAAAGCAATAAATGAGTTGTGGAAAAGCTTGTTTGCTGTTTAGGAGATCTGAAGGTTGTTTGGGAGACATAAAGGCTGTTAGATAGATTCAACACTTTTTTTTTATTAAATTTCACTGCCTTCCTTCGTTGTTGGTTAGTAAGACCTGTTTAGAGGGAAATTGGTTAGTCATTATTATTCCATATAACATGAATAATTTTCAGACAAATTTAATATTAAGTGAGACTTTTATTTAGGGAAATTGGTTGCTATACATTATTATTCCATATAACATGAGTATTTGCTGAAATTAATTAATTTGTACTTAAAAATTGTTTAATACCACTCCGTCTCCGCTCATTAATCCCATCATAGCTTTTATCACTATTCACTGTGTCACTTTGACCTGATAATTTGGATAGCAAATTAATGCAATTTTTTTTATAATCTTTTCATGGTGTTGTAGAGTAAAAGGTTCTCCACAATGCGGGGGAAAAATATCAAAAATCGCATCGTTTTGCTATCGAACTCTCTTGATCAAAGAGACCCAAATACGAGTCAAAAAATTGGAATGGGAACATGGAGCAGAGAAGGAGTGGTATTCAGTAAGAGTGAGATAGTATATAAATTGGAATTTATTTGAGAGAAAGTAAATGATTGATTGAAGACCATAATGTTGTCGATGTGAATTGGATAATTATTTTTTAGTTTAATGATTAAATTTAATGTTGTCACAAAATATAGCTATTTAGGGTGACCAACAAATAAATGCCTACACCATCTGCCTCGGCTCAGCGTGTGAGACTTTCGTCTCATCTCTTCAATATCATTCTCCACGGCTATTCTGATCCACTTGAGCCAATTTCTGAACTTTCTTTTCTTATGTGATTTGGTCTTTGGAATAAGTAGGAACATTCGGATCTTCAGATGAAGATCCGTGGTTGGAGGCAGTACCTGTGGCCGGTATTATTATAACGGTTGGGATAGAATTAGATGTTTCCTTCTGTACCGTGTGACAACAGGTACATGTAAATATAAATTTTTAATTAATTCTAGTTTAAATATTCGACTGAAATTGATACCGTGTTCTTTTGTGCAGCCGTTCGTGACACATTTAGTTTTGACGAAGGTGTTTAGATGGTGAGCAAGAGAAAATGTCAAGCCTCAGATTCTATGGCTTGTTCTTTTCCATGAGGGAGATATTTACTTGACATAGAGATGGGTGAAAAAAACATAGTTTCCTTATAGTCAAAATCCGAAGTCCCTTGAACATCCTCCTTCTAAAGTTGTTAATATTCCTCAATAAGTTTCTTCTGAATTTCAGGTGGGTTCAGAAGAACGTTGAAATCCCTCAAGTCAGGAAGAATATCTTGAAGAATACCACATTTGTGAGCATCAACAAATGGCTCAATAGAAGCTTTATGACTGTCGATCGCTTTATCAGAAGATTCTTCATTTCTCAACCTCTTTCTGCTAGCAGTTGGTCACGAGACATCAGCAAACCGTGGATTTTAATCAAGTGCTAGAGCTAACGAAGGCCTCACCAAAACATATAAAAGAGCTTATCAAAGTTGTTCCGGAATGGTGTACCTGAAAGGTTAATCCACCTTTCAGTTTGGATCTCCAAACAAGTATTATAGATGAAATTATTTTTTGTTCGCGGTGTGTGACCTTCATCCATAACCACCAATTTCGGTCGCTCAAGTATTACCGTCCTCATCAGTGTTTTCTCATAGCAAAGAACAACCTTCACCTTCTTTGTCTTCTTCCCGTCAGCTTCCAGCAGCTTTATCGTACAAATGGTTGCTTATCCCAAGCACACTTTTTTCCCAAACTCGACGAGGCCGATTTCACCAAGTGCACAATGTTTATGTCTTGGCGTTTTATTGTAGATTAGTCTTCTTAATAAAAATCCAAGACGCGGACATGGTGCATTTTGTAAAATTGGCCTCGTGGAGCCAAAGCAAAAGTGTGCTTGGAATAAACTACCATCTGTACAATAGAGTTGTTGGTGAAAGATATGAAAAAGCTGTAGGGAAGAAGTTAAAGAAAGTTAAGGTTGTTCTTGGCTATCAGAAAACACATATGAGGACGGTACTACATGAGCGACCAAAGTAGGTGATTATGGACAAAGACCACACACCGCGAAACAAAAACAATCGCATCTCGAATAGTTTTTTGGAGATCCAAACTGAAAGGTGGATTAACCTTTCAGGTACTCCATTCTACGAAAACCTTGATAAGCTCTTTCTTTAATATATTTTAGTGAGGCCTTCCTTAGCTCTAGCACTTGATAAAAATCCAAGGTTTGCTGATGTATCGTGACCAACTGCTATCCGAAAGAGGTTGTGACATGAAGAATCTTCTGGTAAAGCGGTCAACAGGCTTAAAGCTTCTATTGAGCCATTTGTTGATGCTCACAAATGTTGTATTCTTCAAGACAGTCTTCCTGACTTGAGGGAATGCATTGTTCTTTTGAACCCACCTGAACTTCTGATAACTCCATATTTTAATTTATTTTTTTATGTGATTTCTTTTCGTTTTGCGTAGTTTTCGATGCATTTACATATGTTTTAGGCCAAGTTTTGACAATTGGAGCATAATTGAGCATTTGATCGTAAACGTTGAGTCCGGGCACTTTTCTGCGTATTTTATGCTATATTGTATCGTTTGATCCTCCGGTATGTTTTAGTGTTGTGGATTTCAGGAACAGCGAGCTCGGAGCGATGATGTTGGATTGGAAGCGAACTTCGGAAAATTGGAATTGCTCAAGAGATGCTCGGGATTGAAGACGAATTAGGAAGAAGTAAGAAAAAGAGCCAAATAAGAAGATTTCCAGACTTGTACATACGAACAGAAAAGTGTTCATAAGAACACTTATACTTAGAAGAATTTTGGAGCGCAAAATCAGAAGTGTTCGTACGAACAACCCGACTGTTAGTACGAACAGAAGTATAGATTCGGCTATTTGAAGCTGTTTTGTAATTTTTTTAAAGTTACAAGATTTGGGGCTGTTTTAGACCTAATCCGTCCCTAGGAGTATTCTAACGATTGTGGAGCTTTGGAAAGAGTCTAGGGAGCTTTTGGAGTGTGCTTGGATTCGTTAGATTCTTCGTTTAATTTCTAAACTCTTTCTCCTCTTTAGTTTTGGATTCATGATCAATAAACTTTTTATTTTGATCATGTATCGTAGTAGCTAAGCCCACTTTATCGAGAATTCTCGTTTGGATATCTAGGGTTTTGGTATGAACATGTCGTTTTGAGATTATAATTCACGTTTAGACTTGATTATTATGTTCTTCTATTATTATGAATAGTTTATGTGAAATCTCTATCTCTCTTGCACGTATCTAATGTATGGGGTTCACGCGGTAACTCCGTGAGTTCAATTCGAAAAATTGAACTTTTCACTTGATTGTATCTCTACTTGGTAACTCCGTAGTGTTGGTTAGGATCGTAAAGTAGAAATACGGACATAATGCATGCCTAACGTGAAAATTAGACTTGGTAACTCGGTTTAAATTGACATTAAGCGTAGGCAACTCATTTGGTAACTCGGTGAGTTGAATGTTGTTTGATAAATAATAAAATACATGTTAGTGCTTCATGAATCAACACCAAGTTCATATCATCCCTCGTGAACCTAGAAAGAATTCCCGGTATTTTTCCCTCACTAGTAACTTTTTTCAATAATTCTTGTTAATCATGCCATCATCTAAACGATTAACTTGTCATTGTCTTTCACTTTTTGTAGAATTAGCAAACTCAAACAACGGTCTTTGCCCACACAAGGTGTAGAATTAATAACTCGTTTACATAGAGGTCCCTTGGGTTCGGCAACATGGATTTCCGGATAGTACTACACACGACAGCCATACACTTGTGGTTGAATCGTGTCAAGTTTTTGGCGCCGTTGCTGGGGACTTCGGCTAAATTAGTTATAAACTTATAATTCCTATCCTTAGGGATTTTACTTTTTTGTTTATATCTATTACTCACCTACGTTCTTTGTGTGTGATATGTGCTTTCATGTTGGATATTTTAGTGCATGTCTCGTTCTAGAGACGAGTCTTTGCACCCAACACTTGAAGACCCGGAATCTCTGTTACGCACACAACATAGAGACAAGATAAAATCAAGCACATTTACTATGATGACCAAACTAGAGCTGAGTTTGAAAGGATCCCCAAAAATAAGCAAGATGCGGAAGCAGCTAGAATTGCAGCTGTGGAAGATGCAGCTAATCGAGAAAGGGAGACTGAGGAGTTAAGAGCTCAGTTGACCGAGATGCAAGCTGCAATGACACGCCTGAACCCTCCAAATCCACAACCACTTCTTGGTGTGGGGGTACAAGATAGAAACAATGGAGGAGCGAATGGAGGAAACAATGGTGGAAATAGAAATAATGGGGGCAATAACGGGGATGATAATGGTCTGAGTGCCGCAGAACAAGTCAACAATGCTGAAGTTGATGAGCGTCCTTTGGTGGACTAATTCAGGACCACACCGGATGGATACCTGCCCACGATCGTCAGGCCACAAATCAACGCAGCTCATTTTGAATTGCGCCAACCGCTGATCAATATGGTTCGAGATGCATATTTGTTCAATGGAGCTCCGGGGGACGATCCAAATGCTTATCTACTCAACTTAAACCAGATTACCTCTACAATTCATGATCAGACGGTGCCACATGATACGGTAAAACTGATTCTCTTTACCTTTTCCTTATCGGGGAAAGCAAAGACATGGCTCATGGAGCTTTCAGCGGGGTGTATCTCTACATGGGCAGAGTTTTGCCAAGAGTTTACAGGAAATATCTTCCACCATCCAAGGTTGCTCAGCGAATGGTAGACATCACAAAGTTCACTCAGCAGGAGGATAATTCCTTGGGAGACACATGGAGGAAATTCAACTAGCTCCTTCGCAGATGTCCTACTCACGGAGAGCCATGGTACAAAATCTTTCCCTACTTTTATAATGCTCTAGACAGGGAGACTGAAAATGAACTAGATATGATCGCTCATGGTAATTTTATGGGCGTCGGGGTGCAGAGATGCCAAGACCTGCTGAACAGTGTGGCAAAGCGTGAGTCTACGAGGTCTGAGACTCGTAGAAATTCAAAATCTGATAGGGCACTGGTAAACAAGATTGAGACAATGGTGGAGTAGAAATTTGAACTGCAGATGGCAGTTATGACTTCGGCTTTTAACTGCATGAATCCATCAGCACGAGTAAAGTCTGTGGGAGAGATGGTCTTGGATGAGAATCAAGGATATGGGATTGAAAATGTGAATTACATGGGGCCACCACGACAGCAGCAATGGACGAATACTTATCATCCCAACCACCATAGTCACCCCAACTTTAGCTATGCCAACCCTAACAGTGGTTTATATGTACCGGGTCAGCAGCCAAATCCTCCATACCAAGCTCAGAGACAAGAACCGCAGCTGCAAGCTCTGCGGAAAGAGGAACAAGAGACAAACACTTTATTGATAAAACTGCCTGCTAACCAAGACATAATGGAGAGCTTAATTTTCTCCATGGAAGCTACAATGAAGAGTCATGGGACGCAGATTGGGCAAATTGCCAATCATAATGCTAAATTTCCACCATGTATGCTTCCTTCTAATACCATTCTTCCTACTGAGCATCTCAAAGCTATTACTACTCGCAGTGGCACTACTAATCAAGATCCTTCATATCCTATCCATGCGAGAGGTGAAGCTAAAAAATCTACAGAGAAGGAATTGGGTGAAGAGTTGCCCACGGCCGTGAGTCCCTAATCAAAGGACACGGATGAGAAGAAAGAATAGATCAAGAACACTCTACAATCCGGCTAAGTATGTGCCAGATGTACCATATCCGGCGGCAACAAAGAGGAATGATGAGGAGCACTTTGGGAAATTTCTGAACATATTCAAACAACTGCATATAAACATTCCTCTTGTGGAAGCGCTTGCTCAGATGCCCAAATACAAGAAATTTTTGAAGAGATTTGATGGGGCATGAAGAGCATAGACCCTTATGCCACGGTAAAGCTGACAGAGACGTAAAGTACTGTTATACAGAGGGAGATTCCTAAGATGAGAGATCAAGGCAGTGTCATCTTTGGCTGCACTCTTGGGGTAGGTATCACACACATGGACTCTGCGACCTGGGCGCGAGTATCAATATCATGCCACTGTCCCTATTTCATAAATTGGGCATTGGCGCGCCAACCCCAGTGAAGATGGGTCTACAACTAGCAGACAATTCAATTGTGACAGCAAATGGGGTGATCAAGAACTTGCTTGTAAAAGTGGGTGCATTTGTCTTTCCAGCTGATTTTGTGATCGTGGACATCAATGAGGATCGAGATGTGCCACTCATATTTGGAAGACCGCTTTTGAAGACAATGCGTGCAAATGTTGATCTGGAGACAGAGGAATTGACTATCAAGGATCTAGATTCATCACTCGTGTTCAAGGAATTTGTTCCGTGCAGGGGGGAAGAACAAGTTGGCCATGATCAAGTTTAGAGAAGATCGTGTAGATCCTACTCTTGGGTTGCCTACAGTTCTGCAGCCCCATCCACCCGAATCAGAGGAGAAGCCAAATGTGGTGAGTGCACATGATGTGGTGCAGAAGATCAAGATCAAGAAATTAAAGAAGGAGGCACGTCGTGCTAGACCTCCTTAATATCTTTTGAGGTAACAGGTCCGGTCTTCGACCTTAGTTTACACGACACTTGTTGGGAGGCAACCCAACGTACTTTTATTCTTTAGTTTAGAGAGTGTGTTTTTACAAATTGTCGTGTTTTTTATACTATTTTTTTATCTGAGGGGTGAGAGAGAGTGTATCTCACATTTGAATTGAGCATGTGCAGGATTACAGCTGGAGATGCGATTCGAATTCCCCTTCTTGATGCGCGCGTATACAAGAAAAAGCACGTAAATTGAAGAAGCTACTTGAGTTATAAGAAAAAGGATCAAAAAGTGAAAAATCACTCGAGGTCGAGGAGTGATACATATGCGAGCATAACGGTAGTGTCAAGATCTTTCCGGTGATATGTGGAGTGCGCGCATCGGAGTCTGAATGCGAAAAACGGACAATACACGGAAATGTGCGGCGGAATCGGAGCTAGAATGCGTTGACGGCAAGGATGGAGGAATTCCCGCAACTAACGGAGAATTTTTACATGAAAATATGATCCGGGGACGAATGGGATTGTTTGGAATGCATAACGGCAAGCCATGAAAACCCACGCAAGAAATTGGAGGAGAAAACGACACACATGACAAAATTGTTCGTGTGAACACTCTATGTGTTCGTACAAACACATTTTGCTAGGGATGTTCGCACAAGAACAAAAAGTGTTCGAGGAGAGGGTCTTCTGAGTTTTACGAACAAAATTTTCAAAGTGTTCGTATGAATACTTTTCTGTTCGTACGAAAAAAGCTTGTGTGTTCGCACGAGCACTCGTGTGTTCATACGAACACAAGCTCACCCATGTGTCCTTCGCCCAAATCAGGTATAAGTGGGGGTTTTGGATACTAAAGAGGGGTATTTGTGTCATTTTGGGGGCCCTTAAAGAGAAAAAAAATCTGCAGAAGCCTCTCACACTCAAGCGAACGGACCCAAGCTCACTTCCTCTTCATCTTTTCTCTCAAACTCTCAAGAGCACGAGAACACTCCGAGATCAAAACTTCACCAAATATTTCAAAAATTGGTGGGTTTTTCTCCTTGTATAGACGCCTACAACATTAAAACCTGGAGAAACTCAAATCCCCGAGTCTTATTGGCCGTAGGAGAGACGAAGAAGAAAGTTAGGGTTTTCAAAATTGACCCGATCTCTTTTTCGGGTCAGAATTGGAGGAAGAGCAAGAAGGAAAGTGTGACGGGGACTACGTAAGGAGGATAGGAGTACCATTCAAGTGAGTCAATTCGAAGAAAAATTTTCCGGCGACCGAATCGATCCTTCTTGCCAGACGAATCTGACTTTTGGTGCCCGTAAGACTAGCTCCGGGCACGTAGGTATGTTCTAATCCTTCTCTTTACGAATACTAGGCACACATTTTCCTTAGTTGGAATATTCTTGTTCTTAATTTTTATCGATACGCAAAGGCCTCGAGCCACATGCGAGGAATTGCGCTGTGTCTTGCCTCATACTTGTTTACGTGCTAAATTGGTTATTTTCGTTCACACAATCCTAGCACTGTGCACTTACCATTGGTTGTTCGTTCGCCTCCAATTAGATTCAACGTCCCCTGCATTAGAAGTGATGAGTCCGTTACTCGATCACTATTTTCGTTGAGGACAACGAAGCGTTCTGGTGTGGGGGGATGTTTAGCCTTCACTAGCCAAGTATGTGTCTGCATCCCAGTTACATTTAGGACGTTTGTGTCGTATGGTGAGTCGTTAGTCGTGTTTTTATCGTTTTTATATTTATTGTTCGTATTGTGTTCGTGATTGGTTGATGTTTGCATTTTTTATTGCATGTTTAATTTATTGAGTCCACCTACCCAAGTGATTGAGTTTCGAGTCTTATTCGAGTCGGCCCATGCATATAGAGTAGAACTTAAAAAAATAAAATAAAAATAAAAAATTGAAAATTTGAGATAGGGCAATCAAAAGAAGCGAAAAAATTAGGTAAAATCGAGGAGTGTGAGAACTTTAGGCATAGGGCATGACTTGCGACCGAGAGAGACAATGTGAGTTCTCCCTAGTACGTATAGAGAGACTTTCTTTACGGGGATACCTTCCTATTTTCATACATTGACTTTATTTTCAAATTTAAAGTGTGTGCCTTGTTTTCTTACAAGAGTTGATCTAGGTGTGAGCTAAACAAGCCAAACGTTCATGTGTAAGTCTTAGGTAGTCGCCAACCCGCCTCGTAGTGGCACACAGAACAGCTTTGCGAGGATGCGTATCAGAGCACTCACTGGTTGTTAGATCTCACATTGTAGGACCACTAGAAAGCCCAATTTGGACCTTGTTTTTATTTGCTAGCCTCTTGACCTAGGGAGACGATTAATGGCCTTCATCACAAATCGTTTAGAATTACCTCTTAAGTGCGTCACGAGGGAGTCGCAGTTGAGGGGGTTCAATGAGCGAGTGCTTTACTACACATTCTTGTGAGTTATACGCATTGCATGCACTTCATTGGATATTTACGAGTGGATGCGAGGGTGAGTGAGTAGGCTTGCGCAATTCTGCGTGGCGTTGTTCCATGTCATTACACCATGGACACAATTGTAGAGAGCCGTGAGTGCGTGACGTCTAATCCGCACAAAATGGGGTTGGTTGAGTTTAATTGGTGGATCGTGCTAGGTATTGGACTTCTTTCATCTTGGTTTAGGAGGTTCGGTTGGATTAGGCACGTAACATACCTTGTTTGATTACTTGAGAGGGGGGACATGACTACATTCTAGTGTGGGGATGTCGACTTTGACTACGGACATTGGGATCAAGCGTTTGATGACTCCATCCCCATACATGTACTTGGACTTGTTTGCGGCATTGTTTGGTGGCACCGTGCAGTTCACAGGTAAGATCCATCAGGGGGAGATGGATCTTACCTGTGATACATATTCATTGTTTTGTTTATGTCCTCCCCATTTTATATATTTTCTTAGCTACTCTTAGAAGACCATTCATACAGTTTGACGTGTTGTGGAGATTTTGAGAGATATAAAAAAAATGAATGAAAAAACAGAAAAAAAACAGTAATAAAAAGAGAGAGAAAAAAAGGAGAGGATGAATAAAGTAGTGATTTGATCTTAACGAAGAAATGAGTAATGGAAGATTTTGGTTCATTGACGACGGTTTACATTTCATGCACGATTCTCAATGGTGGCCAAGGAGATCATTATTGTACCGGGGTTTGAGGGGATCGAGGGCCGGAGACGGTGAGTTTCGGGTTGCAATTTCTATCATCGTGGTGAGAGTGTGTGAGAAGTTGGTTTGAATGTGAGAATGTGACGCTTTAGGACGTGTTACTTCATGATTATCCTTTTTGTCCTGAAGCCTCAACATTCTAAACTGTTAGTGGACTAGGAGCTCGGACTTGAACGTGGCTTAGCCTAGCGTAGCCTCTTATTTGTCGGCACACGCAAATAGGTAGGTTATTCTTGTACTTAGTAAAGCTAGGCTCTCTATACTAACTAGGGGAGATTATTGTTGTCAAGTTTAGTTGCAATTCATGCCTTATCCCTAGATTATTTATCACTCCATGATAACGGTTTGCGCTAATTGAGATTGCCCGTTCTCATCCAAAAATATAATTTTTTTGTGTTATGTATATATGTGTTTGTGTAGGATCGAGTCTAAATTGCATCACATCATATTGTTGCATTGTTGAGTCGTGTATTGAGTTGGTGTTAATGTTGAGTCGGCTAGTCTTGGTTTGTAAGCAAATGGTGTTTCGAAAAGTATGCAATTAGCTAGACTCGTACCATGATTTGATGGGGAAGAAAGTTTGGAGATGTGGCCGGTTTTGATAGATTGCTCGGGACGTGCAAATGGTAAGCATTGGTATATTTGATAACTCCATACTTGGAGTTATATTTTTATGTGATTAATTGTCGTTTTGCGTAGTTTCCGATGCATATACATATGTTTTAGGCCAAGTTTTGACAATTGGAGCATAATTGAGCATTTGATCGTAAATGTTGAGTCCGGGCACTTTTCCACGTATTTTATGCTATATTTATATCGTTTGATCTTCCAGTATGTTTTAGTGTTGTGGATTTCAGGAACCGCCAGCTCGGAGCGATGATCTTGGATTGGAAGCCAACTTCAGAAAGTTGGAATTGCTCAAGAGATGCTCGGGATTGAGAGGAAGAAGGAAGACGCAAGAAAAAGAGCCAAAGAAGAAGTTTTCCAGACTTGTACATACGAACAGAAAAGTGTTCATACGGACACTTATACTTAGAAGAACTTTGGAGCTCAAAATCATAAGTGTTCGTACGAACAACTCAACTGTTCGTACGAACAGAAGTATAAATTCGGTTATTTTGGGGCTGTTTTGTAATTTTTTAAAAGTTACAATCTTTGGGGCTGTTTTAGACCTAGGAATCCGTCCCTAGGAGTATTCTAACGATTGTGGAGCTTTGGAACGAGTCTTGGGAGCTTTTGGAGTGTGCTTGGATTCGTTAGATTCTTCGTTTGATTTCTAAACTCTTTCTCATCTTTAGTTTTGGATTCACGTTTAGACTTAATTATCATGTTCTTATATTATTATTAATAGTTTATGTGAAATCTCTATCTCTCTTGCACGTAGCTTATGTAGGATTGATCTTAATTAGGGTTCACGCGGTAACTCCATGAGTTCTAGTCGGAAAATTGAAATTTTTACTTGATTGTATCACTACTTGGTAACTCGGTAGTGTTGGTTAGGATCGTAAAGTAGAATAACGCACATAATGCATGCCTAACGTGAAATTAGACTTGGTAACTCGGTTTAAATTGAAATTAGGCGTAGACAACTCATTTGGTAACTCAGTGAGTTGAATGTTGTTAACAGATATGTTAGTGTTTCATGAATCAAAACAAAGTTCATATCATCCCTAGTGAACCTAGAGAGAGTTCCCGGTATTTTTCCCTCATTAGTAACTTTTTTCAATTATTCTTGTTAATCGTGCCTTCATCTAAGCGATTAACTTGTCATTGTCTTTCACTTTTCGTAGAATTAGCAAACTCAAACAACGCGCTTTGCCCACACAAGGTGTAGAATTAATAACTCGTTTACATAGAGGTCCCTTGGGTTCGAAAACCCGGATTTCCGGATATTACTACACACGACAACCATACACTTGTGGTTGAATCGTGTCAACTTCAGAAGAAACTTACTGAGGAACATAACAACTTCAGAAGGAGGATGTTCAAGGGACTTTTGAATTTGACTATAAGGAAACTTTGTTTTTTGTTCACCCATCTCTATGTCAAGTAAATATCTCCCTAATGGAAACGGACAAGCCAGAGATACGACATCATAAAAATACCTCACTTGCCATTGAGAATTTGTAGATCCTCTTAAAGTAAAGCTAGCAGAGCGGTTCCCCCAGTCAAACCTCCTAAGGAATGGATAGGTGCCACCAATTTCGCATTACGGGAATGTTTGGCCTCCAATTGTTTGTATCAAGAACACCTCTTCAGATAAAATGATTGATGGCTAGGTGGGTTTTTTTGTTTTTCATATACACACGATGTATTATGAACGAGAGATTTGTGATATTTCTTGCTCCGTGATGGTTCCTTTAAGGACCAATTTGCTTACGTTAATGATAATTTAATGTCTTGTTTTGAATTGCAGTGACCGCTACGAGCAACTAGGAGCTCGTTGCACTCTTCGAAGAATTTAAGCCGAGGAAGAACTATCATGCTTATGCTCCACAAGGGCACCGTGGGTTTAACATTCTCACTGTCGACCAGAACGCTATAGGAGTTCTGTATGCTATGTGCCTGCATGAACATTTCATTATTGGAAGTCGTGGTAGAGTTGAATGGGAGAGACTAGAGAGGCAACCATTCTGTTGGTAAAGGCCAACTATATGGCTACCTGGCTAAGCCACGTGAGTTGGACGACTACGACCAACATAAGAAAGGTCTCCTATCCCTCTATCGTTGCTCTTTTGCTACTAGAAGCATTTAAGATCCTGTTTTTTTCCCCTGGGTCGTGCAATATCCATAGCTGGTCGTGGGACCTCTGAAAAAGTTTCCTTTCCTCTTTGCTCTCCATTTAGGTACATTCGGTCCCCATTGTTCGTCTCAATGATTTCTTCAACTTATTCAAGGAAAAAATTCAACAGGGACTTGTTATCAGATTCATTCATATGCCGAACGACATATGTTGTCCCAAGCCACAGAACCTGCCATCAGATTCATTCATATGCCGAACATTCATTCGTCTGATTAGGGAACTTTCAGTAGTGAGGACTAGTGGTGATTGATGTTGGTGTGGATTTTCTCTGTGGGTTATTTTCACTTGTACGTGGTTGTTGTTGATTTTGGTGTCGATGTAGTCATGTCATGTATAGTGGCTAAAATATCATACTCTATTATCCGTTAATGCATGAATTTTTAATTTACAAAGGCAGCGTTGTACAAGAAATCTTATTATAACTATATTAGTCGCCCAAAATTATTTTGAACACTAAAAAATTGAAAAATGAGTGTAAGGTCACATGTTTCATGGACTTGAAATACTAAATTATTTCAAGGCCTTGAACCTAGTTTTCAAAGCCTTGAATCAGGTTTCACAGGCTTGAAGTACTTCAAGGCCTTAAATCAGGATTCAAAGCCTTGAAACTGTCTGACCTGTATGCATGTTCTAAGGGGGAGTTTTTCTAAACTCTTCTGATTTGATTTTATCTCTCTCACCCTATTCTTGATGTGTAATTATTTTATGATGAAAGACAAACTGTTTTGATATATCTAACATCATTTAATCCATCTGTTTGACTCAGTGTTGCAGGGAAATTTTATTTCCTAAGTTTGCAGGATCGGTTTCGTAATCAGGCTTTTGCAAGAAAGAAAAAAAAATAAGAGAAGATGATTATGTGATCAATCAGACACTCATGAAAGCTTCTCAATTTGTTTAAAGGAACGATCACAATAATATCTCTGAAGGTCATGATCAACTATACGTTGGAGAAGGCTGTTAAGAGAGTCAAAGTTGTTGCATACAAAACAGGAAGTTGTTGCTGGAAATCTGGCAAGATTTGCAGAGCTTCAAGCTGTATAAATAGAGCTCATTTTGAAGCAAAAAGATACAACACTCAATGGTCAAATAGAGAGACACATTCCAGGATTGACAAGCATCAAATAAGCACAACATTCTTACAATCCATCTCACAGAAGATCACTGCATTCTTCACTGCAGTTCTACACTTCAGTGTTCTTCTGAATTGCACTTCATTTGTATATCATTATTATACTAATTCTTTCTCTCATTCTAAAGGATTTTTCAAAGTGAATAATAGATAATTCTTAGTTAATCAGTTAGCTATAGCAGGTACTAGATGGGTTAGAGAGAACAGCAAGCTGTAACAGAGTAAGGCATATCTCTGTGCTTGAGATCTAGGGCTTAGCTTTTGATTAATAAGAATTGTGTTAAATATCCTGCAGGGAGAAGATCCCTGAGGTAGATACGTAGGTCCAAGTGGACTGAACTCTATAAATTATGTGTCTCCTGCATTTACAGTTCATTTGCATATTAAGTTCTTATCGCATTCAAACTTGTCTGTTTTCAAGGGTTTGAAACTCTTTTCAAGGCCTTGAAAAAGACTTCTCTATTTTACTTTCAAACTGTATTTCATTCCAAAGGCTTGAAACTGTTTTCAAGGCCTTGAACTTCACTGCTCTTCATAGAAACTCTTATCCTCTAAAAGTTTTGCAAAACGTTGACATACTCTATTCAACCCCCACCCTTCTAGAGTATATGTGCTGCATATCTATCTGCATACTCCCTTTTCAATTGGTATCAGAACTCGTACCACTGTATAGATTTAACCATTATGTGATCATGACTACTGCAGGTGATGGTGGTTTCTCACAGGGAAGAGCTGCTAACAGACCTCCTCTATTTTGTGGAGATATTTTGCTCACTGGAAATCTCTGATGAAAATGTTCATCATTGACCAAGACATAGAGCTATGGACCATTATTCAGAATGGACCACACACTTTCTACATAGCGAAAGATGGGATCAAAACTCTCAAATCTGAAGACTCTCTTTCTTCATCTGAATTAACGCGATGTTCATTTTCTATATATCTCTTTTTCAAGGAAAAATCTACATAACAAAAGAATTACAATTTTTTCGTATCACTAACGGAAAAAATAAAATAAGGAATAGATCTATTAACGAACGTATGATAACAGATATGAAGAGAAGAACCTTGCTTTTTGGAGAAATGTCTTCTCCAACAGGTTGCCGAAAAGACTTAACTTCGTACCACTTCGATTTGCTCAGTCTTCCGTCGTCACACATCTAATGCTACTTCCGTGTCTCTAGCGTAGCTGCAACTAGTATTTTTGGATTCTTACAGAGGATTTATAAATAGTAGAGTAGACCTAGAAATGTTTGGGCAAGTCTAATAGAGCACGTTTCTTGATTACTTGATTAAATTATGGGTCAATTAGGCCCACTGGTCAAGTTATTATCCTCAATTAAGTATGGACTACTTGGTAAATCATTAAAATATATATTTTCTAGAAGGGAGCTATTATTTTCACCGCGTCATTAGATGACTAGACAAAAAGTTAACAAGTCCGACTAGTCATTACGGGACTTATCAATTACGGGCTTAAAATAAAAATATTATTGAATCATTGTTCATGCCAAAAATTAGGAAGTTATAATGATTTAATAATTATTTTAATGATCGAGATCTAGTTTTTGATAAAATAAATAAAAGATAGTTAGTTGTACAGTTGTACCAGAATTAAAACTCTAATTTTATCGCATGTATAAATGTGGTTATCCCTAACCTATAAATCAAAATCATATATCCACGACGAGAAAAGTTTCCCGAAGATAAAGTTGCTAAATCTCTTTACAAAAAAAATCATCTATTAACAAGAGGACTTGCACCAGTCTACGCATATCTTCATCAAGTTCTTCCAAATTGCCAACAACTTATTCATGACATTCAAAGATCTCAAAAAATTCATGGCCACGACACCGAAATATATATCAAGAGTGAGAGAGCTCCGGAGATCAAGATACTAAATCTCTAAATAGTTCATCCACAAACAAGATCATCATCTCGTACTTTGAGTACCTCGAAGACCCTTTGCTGCGTTCTTCACAATGTCCGACCATCTTCAAGCTATTTGCATTTTCAAGACATTCAATGCATTCTTTGCATAAATAGATAATTCATACTCGTTCTATACAAGATCAAAAATATTAAACCATCGCTCCACCTTCGCGGAGAAAAATCAAAATATTAAATAAACTAATTTCTTTTAAGAAACTAAGTTTGAAGATTGTAATATAGATCATCAAATTTCACATCAATACATATTTGTTAAAATAATTTTACCATTTCATTCAAAAATAAAAATTTGGATACGAATATAGACCAACTCAAAGGTACCTACATGACTCTCATTTTGTCTCAAAGAACTTCACGTGTTTGTGATGTCTTCGAAGATTCTCAATTACCGTCACCCAAGATCACAGACTATGGACTGCCTATTTCAAGAAAATTGGAGTACTTTTAAGCACCCTAAGGGGAAAATGTAATGTTTTGTTGGGGGAAAATAGTCATGCTTGAAATAACGAAATTATCATTCCTAGCATGACAATCCATCCATTTCCTTTTGAAGAGAAAGTAAGAAATGTCACAAATTCCCTCAAAAAAAAAAAAAAAGAAATGTCACAAGTAACTTTTCTAATCAGGAAAATATGAAGGAGCGTGACACCTGGACATCAAACATTATTAAACAACCTTGAGAGTATTGGAAATACATTCAACCAACAAAACATATGCAAGAATCTCAAGAAGTACGTAAGAACAACCAACTCATAAAGGAAGCACAACCAAGTGTGAAAATTCTAGACATATATCGAAATCACCTTTTCCAAATTGTCAATATGATCGAGTTCACCAAAAATCGCCACCATGAATGATGAGAAATCAATTAACTACATCATTCCTTGGAGGAACCTCAGCCTCAAATTCAAAGATAGACTCTCTTCAAGCTTTGCAATTAAGATGTTCATCTAAGATATGCATTCAGGACTACGATACGTACTTCACTTAACCAAACCCGAATCCTTTGAAGACATAGATAGTGATGCTCATGACATGGAGCTCACCATCGCATCTAGAAGAAAGATAATGATCTACATCGCTAGATGAAATCAGGCGATTCTCAGGGCTCAAAAGCCTCCTCCAAAAGTGGCTATGAGATTTGTGATTTTTGATATTCCGTATTGGGTTTGAGCTGCTAGGTCAACCTGGAATAAATACTGCCTAAGTTTTTTTTTTTTTTTTAAAGTGCCAAAGTTCATATTATGTCCTTGAACTAGCCGCCTCAGAAACTTTGGTAATTGTGCATTTGAACGCACGTAGAAAGCACCGACTCTCAATCTTAGCGAACATTCAAGAACCTTACCTCCTGTGTGTGTTCGAACGCGCCTCTGCGTTTAAATGTCGAGAATTTGAATGCACACAGAGCCTTCGATCGTCTTTTGTTATCCATTTCCACCATTTTTCCTCCCCTGTGTGCGTTTGAACGATGAACATTTGAATATACACATTGTTCTGATTTTTGTGTGGTGCAATTGGACGCATATAGTGGCCATTTTATCATACTTTTTCCCTCTGTGAGTGTTTTAATGAACCGATGTGCATTTTGACACACAATTATGTATCTGAACGCTCACAAAGCCTTGAATCTCACTTTTTAGCTCTCCGTGTGCCTTTGAACGCACATCAATGCGTTTGGACACTCACATAGAGCACCTCCAACTTTGATGGACCATAACTTATTTTTCCGGTCACTTTTTTAGCTTTATAGTCAACTTTCGTTTGACACCAATCTTATTTCAAAATTATGATGAGAACTTAAGGTATGATCAAAAGAGTGCATATTGGTGATTCTAGCTTCTCCAACTTTACTTGTCTTCACTTTGCTTGAGTTGATTCCTGTTGGAATAGATGCCCTAAAGGCAATCTAGTTTAGTTTGAATTTATTTGTGGCTAGAAATTCATTTATTATTTATTGGATATTTAATATAATGAAGTCCTTAGATTTACAATTGTGTTGTTTATCTTAAATATCCCTAGTCCAGTATAATGATTAATGGGACAATCATCTATAGACTAGTATGGGGTTGGATTGATATGGAGATATCACGATCCAGCACATAGGTGTGCATTAGGGAATGTTACACTGGATTGACCCATCTCCGAGAAGGCTACATACACGTTATGTTGAGTCACAAGCGCTTCTCGCGGTGCAATGGTATTGTCATCCTTAGACTTGAAGTCACTAGATAATCTAGTTGGATTATTGTGATTTTGGTAGCGTTAAACGCTACACCGTTACTGGGTAGTTATAAAGGCGTGTACTAGATACAATAAGAAGCACGCTTAGAGATCGTAGTGGACGTAGATAGAATTTGTCCCTCCCACATAACGGGAGCAAATATCCTAGGCCACTCGAGGGATAGTGCTTATAGAATGTCTGGCCAGACTCAAATAAATCAATATGGGATATTGAAGTTATTTGCACGAATAAGGCTATTCCCATGGATCGAGAAACTATGGATTGGATATACGAGTGTGACTTGTATGTCTCGTGTCCAATCCGAATATAGAGACAAAGGGATGAGACAATTACTTGTACAAAGGTTGTCAAGATGACTATTTTATTAGTTGGCCAAAATGGATGTTTTGCTAGAGACCGCTCCATATTAGCAAATAGTTGCTACCAACTAGATAGAACCTATCGGGTCACACGCTACATAGAGTTGAACTAGATTTGGAAATTAATTAATTGGATTAATTAATTAGAAGGATCACTTTGCAAAACCTTGCAAACTTAGTAGGGACTAATTTGCAAGGAAGAGACTAAATTGAATTCTAGTAGGACTAGAATAAGTCCTTTAGGTAGTTGGACTATATAAAGGACCTTCCTTCCTTCCTTCCCAAAAAAAACTTATGCTCATTATCGAACATAACAAGAGCGGGAGAGAACAAAAGGAGAGAAAAGGAGCAAGCAAGCTAGGAGCTCGCCGCCCCTAGCCCGCCGCCCCATCCCGTCGGCCACAAGGAGGCCAAAGCCCTCCTTTGGGTCTCGTTTTGCGTGATTCTTCTTCCTCTTCCTCTTCCGGGCTAGCACCAAGGACTTGGGAGATTCTAGGATCAACCATAGAGAACGTGACACAATTCGCGTTTGAAGTCATCAAAGGAGAACCCTAAGGTGTGTTATTGATTTCTTACCCTTACCATCGTTATGTCTCTTGACTTGTGATCCTTGGAGGGTTTTGCATGGTTTTATGATTGTTTGTGTTTCCGTTGCGCATCCATGAATCAAAACCATACAGTGGTATCAGAGCCACAGGTCGTAGAGCATAAACGTGGTTTATGTGTTACGTTTTAGTTGTTTTACACCTTAATTTAATTATTTATCGCGTAAAACAAGACAAATCAAGCATGGGATGCAATTTGTCAATAATTAATCATAACAAGATCTAATTTTTGCATTGGGTGCATGAATTGGTGAGTTTGAGAAATTTTAGGATCTTAGATCTAGGGTTTGGGCATCCTTGGGGAAGAAGGAGTTCTCCCAAAACAAGGAAACAACCAAACTTGGGCACCAAACAAGGGAGTTGTTTTGGAAACAACTCCCTCAAGGAGGTTCGGCCACCCTAGGGACCGCCCCCTTGCTTGCCGCCCAAGCTTGGCCGCCCTAGGGGCCGGGCGGCCCTAACCCGTGGCCTAGGCTTGTGGGTTTTGGGTCGGGCCGGCCCTAGGGCCTTGTGGTTCATCTTATTGGGCCCGGGAAATTGGATTGTTGGGCCCATGGACCGTTTTAAACCTAAAAATCCTAATATCAATTAAAATTGACCAAGCGCGTTAAAATTAGATTTTAACTGTTTATGTGAAAATCGCATGGTGATTGGATATGGCCTTAGGATGTGGTTTGATGTGGATGTTTAATTTTGTGGTTTGGTTTTACGGCCTGCGAGCTGATCAATTATTTGTAATAATTAATTAGGGTTTTATGGCTTGCGTGCCATTTTTTTTATCAAATTTTGAGATTTATTTTATTTAGTATAGAAGTTGGCTAGTACTAGATAAAGTAGATTGTTAGCCAAGATTGAAGAAAAGAAGCCCAAAGCCAAAGAAGCCACAAAAGATGGAGCATGGAGCATGGAGCATTCCACATGACCATGAAGGATGGACCAAAAGATCAAGACGCATGGAGATGTGTTTGTTTTAGGGTTCATAGATAATTCCATTGGCTTGGAATTATCTTAGTCTAGAAAAGGCCATATCCACATCACGTTTAATTTCTGTTTTGTGGTTGTTTATATTATTGTCTTATTATTGTGTGGTTGGTGTATGGATGATGCATGCAATTAGGATAATAAGATAATTAGATAACCCGGATCTATTATTTGGAGTTGTGACCAAACTCAAATAGATAGATTAGTTGATATTGATCAACAAAACAATTAAAATTGAATTTAAAATCCCTCAAAATTCAAATATTGTGTTCTTGCCTTCTCTTTATTTAAACACTCATTATCATCATTATTTATCAAGTTTGTGCGTGCCAAAGCATGGCGACTTGGTTCATAATGATGGAATGCGATGGCACGTAACAATGTGCAATTGTTTAGATAAGAGGTTGAACACAACTAGGCTATTAATTTGATTAAGAAACCAAAAGGCAATCAATTGGGATTATCCATATGGATGGATAAATAAGGAGTTATTTGCCCAATTGAACCAAGAGTTGCATATGGGATGCAATTGGAATTGTTCCTACCTAAAGTAGCTAAATTATGGGTGACTTGCCAAAGCAAGCTCATAAGGAGGTGAAACATGGATCTTGGCCCACTAGAAAATATAAGGATATTTTCTGCATTAATATCTTGAGGGTTATTAATCCGTAGTAAAATAGTGGGAGCTATATTTGATAAACTAGCCATTATTGAATATAGTCAAAATTCACAAATACTAAAACTTGCGTATTTTCCTTTTGTAGAATTCCAAATGGCAAACAACTCATCGAGTTCACAACATTCCCTGCGATCTGTCCTTGAGAAGGACAAGCTCTGTGGAACCAACTTTCTTGATTGGTACAGAAATTTGAGAATTGTTCTCAAGCAAGAGAAGAAACTGTACGCAATAGAGGAGCATGTTCCAGAAGGTCCAGAAAACCAAACACCTGCTTCCCTAAAGGCATATCAAAAGCGTGTTGATGACGCTAATGATGCGGCCTGCCTTATGCTTTGCACCATGACTTCTGAGCTTCAGAAGAAACACGAAAACATGAATGCTGACGATATGATCGAGCATCTGAAGCAGCTCTTCCAAGAGCAGGCGAGGGTAGAGAGGTATGAGGTTTCCAAGGCACTGTTCAAGTGTCATCTGGCAGGCGGGAACCCGGTGGAACCCCATGTACTCCGTATGATCGGGTACTTGGAGAATCTCGCCTGACTGGGGTTCCCGGTCGGCTAGGAGTTGGCAACCGATCTCGTGTTGCAATCGTTGCCCGAGAGTTATGGACAGTTCATTATGAACTATAACATGAACGAGATCGTGAAACCACTGCCAGATTTACTCAATATGTTGAGGACAGCTGAACAGAGCATCAAGAAGGGAAAGGGCAAGGCCATTATGATGGTACAGAAAGGAAAAGGCAAAAGGTTTGCCTCATCCTCCAAGGGAAAAAGCAAGTCAGTTGCCAAGTCCAAGGAACCTGCCCTTAAGCCTGTTGGTGGCATTGCCAAAGGTGTGACTAAAGGTGAGTGTCACTACTGCAGTCAGCCTGGACACTGGAGGAGGAACTGCCCAAAATATCTGGAGGACAAGAGGCTTGGAATAGTGATTCCACCACCACCAGGTATTTTTGTTGTAGATGTCAATTTAACTGTCTCTACATCATGGGTATTAGATACTGGATGTGGATCTCATATTTGTCGAAATATGCAGGATCTAAAGAGAAGTAGAAGATTGGCTAAAGGAGAGGTAGATCTGCGCGTTGGGAATGGATCAAAGGTTGCTGCGTTGGCCATAGGCGTGTGCGAGCTATCTCTGCTTTCAGGATTTGTTTTAGAATTAAATAATTGCTATTTTGTGCCTGCTATGAGCAGAAACATTATTTCTATTTCTTGTTTGGACAAGGATGGTTTTATTATTTCAATAAAGAACAATTATTGTTCCTTTTATTTGAATAATATTCACTATTTTAGTGCGCAAATATTTAATGGACTTTATGTCCTTGATCTAAGCAATCTTGTCTACAACATTAATACGAAGCGGATTAAAATAAATGATTTAAATCCTACTTATTTATGGCACTGTCGTTTAGGCCATATAAATGAGAAACGTGTATCTAGACTCCATAAAGATGGATTACTAGACTCATTTGATTTTGAATCATATGAGACATGTGAAGCTTGTTTATTGGGAAAAATGACAAAGTCCCCTTTCAATAAGAAAGGTGAGAGGACTAGTGAGCAATTGGCACTCATACATACAGATGTGTGTGGGCCATTTGCCACGCCTGCCAGAGGTGGTTATGTCTACTTCATTACATTTACTGATGATTACAGTAGATATGGATTTGTGTACCTTATGAGGGCAAAATCCGAATCATTTGAAGTGTTCAAATAATTCAAGAATGAAGTAGAGAAGAAACTTGGCAAAAGTATCAAGGCTCTACGATCGGATCGTGGAGGAGAATACTTGAGCCAAGAGTTTGACGACTATCTTAGAGAGTGTGGGATCGTGTCCCAACTCACTCCACCCGGAACGCCACAATGGAATGGCGTGTCCGAGAGGAGGAATCGAACCCTATTGGATATGGTTCGATCTATGATGTGTCAAACCGATCTTCCATTATCATTTTGGGGCTACGCTCTATTAAGTGCAGCTTTCACCATTAACCGTATTCATCTAAATCATTCATGAAGACCCCATATGAGATGTGGAGTGGGAGGCGTCCCACACTGTCGTTCATAAGGATTTGGGGCTGCGATGTCTATGTAAAACGTTTACAATCAGACAAGCTAGGGCCTAAATCGGATAAGTGTAAATTTGTGGGGTACCCTAAGGAAACTAAGGGATACTACTTCTACAATCCAACCTAGAACAAAGTGTTTGTTTCTCGGACTGGCGTGTTTCTAGAAAGAGAGTTTGTCTCTAAAGAAGCAAGTGGGAGGAATGTAGAATTTGAAGAGGTTCAAGAACCACAAATCACTGAACCGATTATGGAACATGAACAAGAACCACAAGCAGTTGTGGAGCAACCTGTTCAGGTAACACAAGAGCTTCGTAGATCTAGTAGAGTGCGCCAGGAACCCGAGTGGTATGGACTTCTCGTGACTGATTCCGGTGACACGATGCTCATAGATGATGAGCCTACTACCTATTAAGAGGCCATGAATGGCCCAGACTCTCAGAAGTGGCTGGAAGCCATGAGATCCGAGATGGAATCCATGTATACCAACAAAGTATGGACTTTGGTGGAACCACCCGATGGAGCGCGACCCATAGGGTGCAAGTGGGTCTTCAAGAAGAAGATCGACATGGATGGTAATGTGATTACCTATAAGGGCCGATTGGTGGCTAAAGGATTCAGACAGATTCATGGTATTGACTATGATGAAACCTTTTCACCAGTCGCTATGACCAAATCCATCCGAATCCTACTTGCAATTGCAGCATACCATGACTATGAGATTTGGCAGATGGATGTCAAAACAGCATTCCTTTATGGGAATCTCCTCGAGGACGTGTATATGATACAGCCGGAGGGTTTTGAGGATCCAAAGCAAGCCAACAAAGTCTGTAAACTGCAACAATCCATTTATGGATTGAAGCAAGCTTCTAGGAGTTGGAATCGACGTTTTGATGAAGTGGTCAAAGAGTTTGGCTTCATCAGAAAAGAAGATGAGTCTTGTGTCTACAAGAAGGTTAGTGGGAGCTCTGTAGCTTTTCTGGTCTTGTATGTGGATGACATACTACTCATTAGAAACGACGTTCCCATGCTACAATCTGTTAAAGATTGGCTAGGGAAGTGTTTCTCAATGAAGGACTTAGGGGAGGCAGCCTATATACTTGGTATAAAGATCTATAGAGATAGATCTGAAAGGTTTCTACGCCTAAGTCAAAGTACATATATTGACAAGGTGTTGAACCGGTTCAACATGCAAGATTCCAAGAAGGGATTCTTGCCCATGTCACATGGAATCACTCTTTCAAAGAGTGGTTGTCCTTCCTATGAGATTGAGAAGGAACGCATGAGTAGGATTCCCTATGCCTCGGCCATAGGATCTATCATGTACGCCATGTTATGTACTAGACCAGATGTGTCATATGCCTTGAGTATGACAAGCAGATACCAATCCAATCCGGGTGAGAGTCACTGGATTGCGGTCAAGAACAACCTAAAGTACTTGAGAAGAACTAAGGATGCTTTCTTGATATTTGGCGGTGAGGAAGAGTTGCGTGTAAGGGGTTACACTGATGCAAGCTTCCAAACCGACAGAGATGACTTTAGATCACAGTTGGGATATGTGTTTTGCCTGAATGGAGCAGCGGTGAGCTGGAGGAGTTCCAAGCAAGAGACGGTAGCTGATTCTACAACAGAGGCTGAGTACATTGCTGCAAATGGCGCAGCAAAGGAAGCTGTTTGGATCAGAAAGTTTGTTTCTGAACTTGGTGTGGTCCCTAGCATTGCGAATCCAGTCGAGTTGTTCTGCGACAACACTGGGGCGATCGCGCAATCAAAGGAACCAAGGTCGCACCAGAAGTCCAAACACGTGCTCAGGAAGTTTCATCTGATTCGAGATATTATCGATAGAGGAGATGTTCGGATGTGCAAGATTCCTACAGATGATAATCTGTCAGACCCGCTTACAAATCCTCTCACGCATTGGAAGCACGAAGGCACTCTAGGAGTATGGGCATACGAGATGCGCCAGATTGGCTCTAGTGAAAGTGGGAGACTGTTGGAATAGATGCCCTAGAGGCAATCTAGTTTAGTATGAATTTATTTCTGGCTAGAAATTCATTTATTATTTATTGGATATTTAATATAATGAAGTCCTTAGATTTACAATTGTGTTGTTTATCTTAAATATCCCTAGTCCAGTATAATGATTAATGGGACAATCATCTATAGACTAGTATGGGGTTGGATTGATATGGAGATATCACGATCCAGCACATAGGTGTGCATTAGGGAATGTTACAAAGGATTGACCCATCTCCGAGAAGGCTACATACACTTTATGTTGAGTCACAAGCGCTTCTCGCGGTGCAATGGTATTGTCATCCTTAGACTTGAAGTCACTAGATAATCTAGTTGTGGATTATTGTGATTTTGGTAGCGTTAAACGCTACACCGTAACTGGGTAGTTATAAATGCGTGTACTGGATACAATAAGATGCAAGCTTAGAGATCGTAGTGGACGTAGATAGAATTTTTTCCTCCCACATAACGGGAGCAAATATCTTAGGCCACTCGAGGGATAGTGCTTATAGAATGTCTGGCTAGACTCAAATAAATCAATATGGGATATTGATGTTATTTGCACGAATAAGGCTATTCCCATGGATCGAGAAAATATGGATTGGATATACGAGTGTGACTTGTATGTCTCGTTTTCAATCCGGATATAGAGACAAAGGGATGAGACAATTACTTGTACAAAGGTTGTCAAGATGATTATTCTATTAGTTGGATAGAATGGATGTTTTGCTAGAGACCGCTCCTTATTAGCAAATAGTTGCTACCAACTAGATAGAACCTATGGGGTCACACGCTACATAGAGTTGAACTAGATTTGGGAATTAATTAATAGGATTAATTAATTAGAATGATCACTTTGCAAAACCTTGCAAACTTAGTAGGGACTAATTAGCAAGGAAGGGACTAAATTGAATTCTAGTAGGACTAGAATAAGTCCTTTAGGTAGCTGGCAAGGAGTTGTTGGACTATATAAAGGACCTTCGTTCCATCCTTCCCAAAAAAACTTATGCTCATTATTGAACATAATAAGAGCGGGAGAGAACAAAAGGAGAGAAAAGGAGCAAGCAAGCTAGGAGCTCGCCGCCCCTAGCCCGCCGCCCCATCCCGTCGGCCACAAGGAGGCCGAGAGCCATCCTTTTGGTCTCGTTTTGCGTGATTCTTCTTCCTCTTCCTCTTTCGGGCTAGCACCAAGGACTTGGGAGATTCTAGGATCAACTCTAGGCGTGGATCAACCATAGAGAACGTGACACAATTCGCGTTTGAAGTCATCAAAGGAGAACCCTAAGGTGTGTTATTGATATCTTACCCTTACCATCGTTATGTCTCTTGACTTGTGATCCTTGGAGCGTTTTGCATGGTTTTATGATTGTTTGCGTTTCCGTTGCGATCCATGAATCAAAACCCTACAATTCCGATGTTTGTTTCATGCCTCATATCAACTTTCAAGGCTCCAATCATGTCAAGACAACATGAAAAACTACACCAAATGATTGTCTTTGCAAATAATGTCAAGGTATGCATGAAAATGCCTTGAATTCACATTTAATCTCAAATTCCTCTTTTCAAGAATACCAAGGATTTATTGGCTAAAACTTTAATACCCCTATATTTAGTAGGGTATTTATTTGTGTATTATTCTTAAATTGGGGTAATTGTTAGTATTGGGGGTGTGTATTTGTAGTTTTCTGAACTTAGTTGTGGGGGTTAAAGTGTCTTTTCCCAGACTTGAGTGACCTGCACAACTCTCTCTCTCTCTCTCTCTCTCTCTTCCTCTCTCTCTAACAGACGACGGGAAGAGACCCATCTTCTCCATCTTCCCCAAAATCGGCGGACCACCATCACCACCTCCTCGGCCACGTTCTCAATTCAACCCACTGTCAACCTTATATCAACCCTCATTCCCCTCTCTTCTTCACCCTCCATCTCACTCGACCTCTCACCCTCGGTATTGCCGAAGAACAAGAGCACGCAATGCTCTGTTCTGAGAAACACCGCCGTACATCACCACCACCGTCAAACACTATCACCGCCACTACTCCTGAATCCGGCGAAACCCAGCACCACCCAACTCGCCTCTCCTCCCTCTTCTGTCCGACGAACCAGCAAGTACAACAAAGCCTCCTTCGGCTCTGTTTTTGGCCGACCCGGTTCGGACCCGAGAAGGACCCGACTACGACAGCCTCTGCCTCGTTCGCCGTCCGCCTCTTCTCCGACCACTGCCGTCGTCCACTCTGATCGGCGAACCCAAAAGACCAGAGCAGCAGCGCCGGACTTTAACAATCGCCGTCTTCATCTCCATTCATCGCCGCTTTCTTTCTCCAATCGGTAACCACCAAGAACCCCCTCCTGAATTCTCAATTTCATTCACGATTTCCCTATTTTCTCATCCAATTTCGTATAATCATACATGGGTGTCTATGATTTGGGCTATATATGTGTCTCTGTGTTCGGTGTGGGCAAAGAAGAAGAAGAAGACACAGTTGATATTAAAGTGTTATGTTTAGGGGGGGTCATTTTAGAGTTTAATAAAACTGTTGGGGTCGTTGTTGTATTTACAGTAAACTATTTTGTTTCATTTAACTCTTATACATATCTATAATTACTATTTTCTCTATTAATACTATTTACAACTAGTTATTTTCAATAATATGAAAATAAATATAAGTTTTTATAGTATCATTTTGTAAGAAGATTTTTACTAATAAAAATAGATGTTTATGTTAATAAATAAAGTGGTTTTCTTAAGTTATTATATAATTTTACTTTTGTGTGTTTTAATTCAATATCTTTTCTTATAAAAGTGGATATTAGTTTATAAATATATATTTACTCTTTTAATAAGTAAATATAACTTTTATTTAATACTACTATCTACTTTAAATATTATACTCTTTTCTAAATACTAATTATAAATAGCTTTTCCTAAGTATAATATTTAATAGTCTAAATCCTACATTTAATTGTCTTTGTTTTATTTAGTTTCTTAACTTTATAAATTAATATTCTTTTTCAAATACTAGAGTTCCGAAATCGATTTTGGGGATAAAACGTAATTGGGAACTTGTCGGGGAAATATTCTTTGCATTTGCATATAGGGCATAATTGCATTTGTTGTATGAGATTGGTCGTGTATTAATGTTAGGAATATTCGACTATTGTAGGGTTCGTAGACGATCAGTTCATTGAGAACCCGTACGACGAGTACTAGTTTTCGTGCTTGCTTGTGTGTGTGGAGCTTTCTTTAATCCAAGTAAGTTATATGCTCGACTCTTCTATCATCAAAATGAGTTTCCAGGATGTGTTATGTGCCAAATTTATTACTGTTTTGATTATCGTACTATCCATTTGTTGAAACTCTGAAAATCATGTCTATTTTGGCACAAAGTGTGAAACTAAGATCTCTCTCTTGAAAATATGAGTTATGTTCATCCTAGAATTGATCAGCACTGTAATCCTTGCTTTCCTTATTGGTTTTGAATACCTAGTTTGGATCGAGAATCACCTCCTTTCAAGGAATGTTCATAAGACACTAAGTAACGTAAAGTGAAAGATAACTTGTACGACCTCTTCTTTAGTTCACTTCGGTGATTATATTGTTGAGGACCATACGTTCTGGTCAAGAGATTTTGGGAGCCAAACTCTGGCGTACCCTTGGTACCCATAGTCCTACACTACCATGAGGACTTGGGGGTTCCTACTTCTACTAATCTAGCGGAGTTGCTAACCTCTAGGCGGTGTCGACACTTAAGGTCTTGTAGGTCAGTATTGAGGCGGGAAGGCCATATGTAGAGGGGCTTTCACAACTGCCGGGTTGAAGTAGGGTTTGATAGACCCACGAAGTAACCCTAAGTTATTTATTTCCGAGGCAGGCGGGAACTCTGCATTCGCTCGTACAATGTTTAATTTATGGGGCTCATGGGACAGTAGAGCTAGCTTCTCCCGTGGCACGTGGCCAGGTGGCCGCCAGAAATGTTTCTGAAGAGGACTTTAATAAGAAAGATTAAGCTGGAAATGTCAAATCCAAGTTTATCCCTTTACCTTCTTGTTTGCCTTTGTGGTCTCAATTTAAAGCTTTAATCATCATTTCCTTTACTTTTTATTTTACTTATTCTTGAATTATGTGCCCAATCATCTGTTTACATGTTGAGGTTTTTCTTATTCAGCTTAAGCTGACTTTTAGAAAACTGTGGTCGGCTTTGTCTATTGTAAAACCCGTAGGTTAGCACCGCTGCAGACTCTGGGGAACGAATCACTAGCTTGGATCAAGGAATCACTTTAGCTCTCACGGAATAAATCACTAGTTTCTTGTTTTTGTTTCTTTTCAAACAATTTGGTTTCATTCAAGTTTCCATGTCAAGGACCGCGTTGGGTCATTTCTTTTATTTTAATAAAGTTGATTTTGAATTAAATTTGAAGTTTTGTTCTTTATGGTTTGGTACGAGGCCGACGTTCTACTCCGTTCACAATGAGGTAAAACTCCTCGTGCGGGGGACATCTTAGCGGTTTGGGCTAGGCCTGGAACAGCGGGGTGTTGCAGGTGGTATCAGAGCCCGACTTCGTAACCTTACCTAAAGAACTAGGATTAATTAACTAGTTAATCAAAAATGGAAAATTTTTTCAAAATTTTAATAACTGGACTAGGAAAGACTAAAACTTGGAAAGTTAATAAGTAAACAAGCCGCGCGGATGGGGTAACTTATGTGTTTAGACAATTCATGTCTTTACTCGTCGATTAAGATGCTAATTGCTTATTGGGACATTTGTCCATGTGAAAGTTGTTTACCTACTTGTAAGATGTGAGTTTTCTTTGCTATGGCTTCATGTTGGTGGTTATCATGCTATGCTTGAAAAAGTTTCCTTAAGCTTGTTATATTATTTTATCGACAAGAGAGTAGCGATATTTCGACTTAGATGACCCTACGACCTTCTTTCCTCGTGGAAGCTTCTCGGTAAGCCGGAATTGGAGGTGATCGGTGACGCAGGTTTGGAGTATCCACCAATGAAGATAAGCTTTACGTCCTCTATCTTTCTACGTTTTCCCACCCTCCCACTAACATTCTATCCTCGTGAGAGTCGGTTTATGTTTTGATACAATGCTTATTTGACTTATCTGATTAATACTTCTTTGGTGTGCCTATGTTCAATGATTAAGAAGTAGTCATTTGGAAATAGGATAATGAGCGGTCAGATTTACCACTATTACACCAGGAACCGAACCCGTTCTAGAAATCAACAAGCAACCATGGACCAGGAAGCACGATTCGCCCGACTGGAGCAAATGACCATGAACTTAGCTCAGATTGCCGAGAATAATAACAATCATAGAAATGATATAGCGTAAGATTTCCTACACGAAGCCTGACTTCTTCACGGGCAAGGATGATCCAACTCTGCTTGAAGACTGGATTAGAGATTTCGATAAGATCTTTGAGTCGGTTAACTGCCCAGCTAATCAGTGTGTCCCTTGCGCGGCATACTACTTTAAGGGGGAGGCAGACAATTGGTGGACCGCTAACAAAGTTGTGCTCCAAGCACAAGAGAACTTTGGATGGGAGGATTTGGTGAAAGCTTTGCGTGAGCCATTTTATCCATTTCACGTGAAAAAGAC
Source organism: Linanthus parryae (assembly GCA_023055425.1). NCBI lineage: Eukaryota > Viridiplantae > Streptophyta > Magnoliopsida > Ericales > Polemoniaceae > Linanthus > Linanthus parryae. Next base: position 93,971,910 of record JALGPY010000003.1, read on the forward strand.
GAAGTTTCGTGAATTATTGGAACTCAAACAAGGTAATGACACCGTGGAGGAATACTATGAGAAGTTCTCGGAGTTATCAAGGTTTGCTGGAGCCTTAGCCCCAACCGAGGAAGAAAAGATTGATCGTTTCATTGAAGGTTTGAACTACAGTGTCTTGAAGTCTGTGGGGGCAATACGATTTGCCACTCTCCAGGATGCATATGGAAAGGCGATCAACATGGCTCGATATGCTGAACTCAACAATGCAAACAACAAGAAGCGTAAGGCAGAATCACAACCAGCAGGAGGTCAGCTCAAGAACCAATTTGGCTATGAGGATAAGCGATTTATGCAAAACCCTAACAACCAAACTGGGAACGGGTCAAACATTGGTGGATTTGGGAACCGAAATGGAGCGGCTCCTCGCACTCACAAGTGCAGGTTTTGCCCAAGGAATCATCCGGGAACAGATTGCCAGGGTAACAAAGTGCAATGCCGTAATTGTAGAGTCAAGGGGCATAGGATGTATGAGTGCCACAAACCGAATAAAAACCAAGGTGGTGGTTGTAATGGAAGGTTCAATGGAGGCACCAACTATCGAGGAGGTAACCAAGGCGGAGGATACGGATCCAACAACAACCAAGGTGGTGGATATCGATCCAACAACAACAATGGTAACAATCAGGGAGGATACAACCGGGGGTATAGCAACAACTACAACCAGCCACGAGTGGGGAACCAGGGAAATAGCAACTTCGAGAATGCCCCAGCAGCAACAACATCTAAGCCATCAGGAACTAATGCAGCAACGACAACTACAACTGGTCAGGCGAAGGGTATCATTACCGTGATGAATCCTACAGAGGCAGCAAATGCTAACGCGGTGACGGGTACATTCCTAGTCCATAAGTCTCATACTTTCATTCTATTCAATTTATGAGCATCCTATTCTTTTGGGTCATCATCTTTTGTTAGAAAGTTAGATTTTCCTTCACCTTTCCAAAATTTTTGTACCACTCTCTACCCCAAGTAGTCAAACCGTGGAGTGTGATACCGTGTTTGAGAGAATAATTTTATAAATTCTGGGTTGTAAGTTTCCAACCGGCCTTATCCCATGTGACCCGGACTTTTGTTGATGTGCGACACCTACCCTGGACCAACCTAGAAGTTTAACTTGAAGTGAGACTAGCTTCATACCTGGTTTAGCGATTTGGGAAACCATGATATCGAGTGTAACTTGAGTGACGGGGACGTCACTCTCTTTTAAGGGGAATGTGATGAAACACCCCATATGTTGTTCGCTTGTTTCCTATGACATTTGCATTTTCTTGTGCATTAGAAATTTGCATCATTGCATCCTACACGTAGGCATAATGTTCTCGCTGGGAGTTGTTTTTTTACGCTTCGAGGACGAAGCGTTGTTTTAAGGGGAAGGTGATGTAATACCCCTATATTTAGTAGGGTATTTATTTGTGTATTATTCTTAAATTGGGGTAATTGTTAGTATTGGGGTTGTGTATTTTTAGTTTTCTGAACTTAGTCGTGGGGGGTTAAAGTGTCTTTTCCCAGACTTGAGTGACCTACACAACTCTCTCTCTCTCTCTCTCTCTGCCTCTCTCTCTAACAGACGACGGGAAGAGACCCATCTCCTCCATCTTCCCCAAAATCAGCGGACCACCATCACCACCTCCTCGGCCACGTTCTCAATTCAACCCACTGTCAACCTTATATCAACCCTCATTCCCCTCTCTTCTTCACCCTCCATCTCACTCGACCACTCACCCTCTGTATTGCCGAAGAACAAGAGCACGCAGTGCTCTGTTTTGAGAAACATCGCCGTACATCACCACCACCGTCAAACACTATCACCGCCACTACTCCTAAATCCGGCGAAACCCAACACCACCCAACTCACCTCTCCTCCCTCTTCTGTCTGACGAACCAGCAAGTACAACAGAGCCCTCTTCGGCTCTGTTTTTGGCCGACCCGGTTCGGACCCGAGAAGGACCCGACTACGTCAGCCTCTGCCTCGTTCGCCGTCCACCTCTTCTCCGACCACTGCCGTCGTCCACTCTGATCGGCGAACCCAAAAGACCAGAGCAGCAGCGCCGGACTTTAACAATCGCCGCCGTCGTCTCCATTCATTGCCGCTTTCTTTCTCCAATCGGTAACCACCAAGAACCCCCTCCTGAATTCTCAATTTCATTCACGATTTCCCTATTTCCTCATCCAATTTCGTATAATCATACATGGGTTTCTATGATTTGGGCTATATATGTGTCTCTGTGTTGGGTGTGGGCAAAGAAGAAGAAGAAGACACAGTTGATATTAAAGTGTTATGTTTAGGGGGGGTCATTTTAGAGTTTAATAAAACTGTTGGGGTCGTTGTTGTATTTACAGTAAACTATTTTGTTTCATTTAACTCTTATACATATCTATAACTACTATTTTCTCTATTAATACTATTTACAACTAGTTATTTTCAATAATATGAAAATAAATATAAGTTTTTATAGTATCATTTTGTAAGAAGAGTTTTACTAATAAAAATAGATGTTTATGTTAATAAATAAAGTGGTTTTCTTAAGTAATTATATAATTTTACTTTTGTGTGTTTTAATTCAATATCTTTTCTTATAAAAGTGGATATTAGTTTATAAATATATATTTACTCTTTTAATAAGTAAATATAACTTTTATTTAATACTACTATCTACTTTAAATATTATACTCTTTTCTAAATACTAATTATAAATAGCTTTTCCTAAGTATAATATTTAATAGTCTAAATCCTACATTTAATTGTCTTTGTTTTATTTAGTTTCTTAACTTTATAAATTAATATTCTTTTTCTAATACTAGAGTTCCGAAATCGATTTTGGGGATAGAACGTAATTGGAAACTTGTCGGGGAAATATTCTTTGCATTTGCATATAGTGCATAATTGCATTTGTTGTATGAGATTGGTCGTGTATTAATGTTAGGATTATTCGACTATTGTAGGGTTCGTAGACGATCAGTTCATTGAGAACCCGTACGACGAGTACTAGTTTTCGTGCTTGCTTGTGTGTGTGGAGCTTTCTTTAATCCAAGTAAGTTATATGCTCGACTCTTCTACCATCAAAATGAGTTTCCAAGATGTGTTATGTGCCAAATTTATTACTGTTTTGATTATAGTACTATCCATTTGTTGAAACTCTGAAAATCATGTCTATTTTGGCACAAAGTGTGAAACTAAGATCTCTCTCTTGAAAATATGAGTTATGTTCATCCTAGAATTGATCAGCACTGTAATCCTTGCTTTCCTTATTGGTTTTGAATACCTGGTTTGGATCGAGAATCACCTCCTTTCAAGGAATGTTCATAAGAAACTAACATAAAGTGAAAGATAACTTGTACGACCTCTTCTTTAGTTCACTTCGGTGATTATATTGTTGAGCACCATACGTTCTGGTCAAGAGATTTTGGGAGCCAAACTCTGGCGTACCCTTGGTACCCATAGTCCTACACTACCATGAGGACTTGGGGGTTCCTACTTGTACTACTCTAGCGGAGTTGCTAACCTCTAGGGGGTGTCGACACTTAAGGTCTTGAAGGTCAGTATTGAGGCGAGAGGGCCATATTTAGAGGGGCTTTCACAACTGCCGGGTTGAAGTAGGGTTTGATAGACCCACAAAGTAGCCCTGAGTTATTTATTTTCGAGGCAGGCGGGAACTCTGCATTCGCTCGTACAATGTTTAATTTCTGGGGCTCATGGGGCCGTAGAGCTAGCTGCTCCCGTGGCACGTGGCCAGGTGGCCGCCAGAAAAGTTTCAGAAGAGGACTTTAATAAGAAAGATTAAGCTGGAAATGTCAAATCCAAATTTATCCCTTTACCTTCTTGTTTGCCTTTGTGGTCTCAATTTAAAGCTTTAATCATCATTTCCTTTACTTTTTATTTTACTTATTCTTGAATTATGTGCCCAATCATCTGTTTACATGTTGAGGTATTTCTTACTCAGCTGAAGCTGACTTTTAGAAAACTGTGGTCGGCTTTGTTTATTGTAAAACCCGTAGGTTAGCACCGCTGCAGACTCTGGGGAACGAATCACTAGCTTGGATCAAGGAATCACTTTAGCTCTCACGGAATAAATCACTAGTTTCTTGTTTTTGTTTCTTTTCAAACAATTTGGTTTCTTTCAAGTTTCCATGTCAAGGACCGCGTTCGGTCATTTCCTTTATTGTAATAAAGTTGATTTTGAATTAAATTTGAAGTTTTGTTCTTTATGGTTTGGTACGAGGCCGACGTTCTACTCCAATCACAATGAGGTAAAACTCCTTGTGCGGGGGAAATCTTAGCGGTTTGGGCTAGGCCTGGAACCGCGGGGTGTTGCAGGTGGTATCAGAGCCCGGCTTCGTAACCTTACCTAAAGAACTAGGATTAATTAACTAGTTAATCACAAATGGAAAATTTTTCAAAATTTTAATAACTGGACTAGGAAAGACTAAAACTTGGAAAGTTAATAAGTAAACAAGCCGCGGGGATGGGGTAACTTATGTGTTTAGACAATTCATGTCTTTACTCGTCGATTAAGATGCTAATTGCTTATTGGGACATTTTTCCATGTGAAAGTTGTTTACCTACTTGTAAGATGTGAGTTTTCTTTTCTATAGCTTCATGTTGGTGGTTATCATGCTATGCTTGAAAAAGTTTCCTTAAGCTTGTTATATTATTTTATCGACAAGAGAGTAACGATATTTCGACTTAGTTGACCCTACGACCTTCTTTCCTCGTGGAAGCTTCTCGGTAAGCCGGAATTGGAGGTGATCGGTGACGCAGGTTTGGAGTATCCACCAATGAAGATTAGCTTTACGTCCTCTATCTTTCTACGTTTTCCCACCCTCCCACTACCATTCTATCCTCGTGAGAGTCGGTTTATGTTTTGATACAATGCTTATTTGACTTATCTGATTAATACTTCTTTGGTGTGCCTATGTTCTATTTTTAAGAAGTTGTCATTTGGAAATAGGATAATGAGCGGTCAGATTTACCACTATTACACCCGAACCCGTTCTAGAAATCTACAAGCAACCATGGACCAGGAAGCACGATTCGCCCGACTGGAGCAAATGACCATGAACTTAGCTCAGATTGCCGAGAATAATAACAATCATGGAAATGATATAGCGCGTAAGATTTCCTACATGAAGCTTGAATTCTTCAGGGGCAAGGATGATCCAACTCTGCTTGAAGACTGGATTAGAGATTTCGATAAGATCTTTGAGTCGGTTAACTGCCCAGCTAATCAGTGTGTCCCTTGCGCGGCATACTACTTTAAGGGGGAGGCTGATAATTGGTGGACCGCTAACAAAGCTGTGCCCCAAGCACAAGAGAACTTTGGATGGGAGGATTTGGTGAATGCTTTGCGTGAGCGATTTTATCCATTTCACGTGAAAAAGACGAAGTTTCATGAATTCTTGGAACTCAAACAAGGTAATGACACCGTGGAGGAATACTATGAGAAGTTATCAGAGTTATCAAGGTTTGCTGGAGCCTTAGCCCCAACCGAGGAAGAAAAGATTGATCGTTTCATTGAAGGTTTGAACTACAGTGTCTTGAAGTCTGTGGGGGCAATACAATTTGCCACTCTCCAGGATGCATATGGAAAGGCGATCAACATGGCTCGATAAGCTGAACTCAACAATGCGAACAACAAGAAGCGTAAGGCAGAATCACAACCAGCAGGAGGTCAGCTCAAGAACCAATTCGGCAATGAGGATAAGCTCTTTAGGCCAAACCCTAACAACCAAACTGGGAACGGGTCAAACTTTGGTGAATTTGGAATCCGAAATGGAGCGGCTCCTCGCACTCACAAGTGCAGGTTTTGCCCAAGGAATCATCCGGGAACAGATTACCAGGGTAACAAAGTGCAATGCTGTAATTGTGGAATCATGGGGCATAGGATGTATGAGTGCCACAAACCGAATAACAACCAAGGTGGTGGTGGTAATGGAAGGTTCAATGGAGGCACCAACTATCGAGGAGGTAACAAAGGCGGAGGATACGGATCCAACAACAACCAAGGTGGTGGATATCGATCCAACAACAACAATGGTAACAATCAGGGAGGATACAACCGGGGGTATAGCAACAACTACAACCAGCCACGAGTGGGGAACAACCAGGGAAATCGCAACTTCCAGAATGCCCCAGCAGCAACAACATCTAAGCCATCAGGCACTATTGCAGCAACCACAGCTACAACTGGTCAGGCGAAGGGTATCATTACCGTGATGAATCCTACAGAGGCAGCAAATGCTAACGCGGTGACGGGTACATTCCTAATCCATAAGACTCATACTTCCATTCTATTCAATTCATGAGCATCCTATTCATTTGGGTCATCATATTTTGTTAGAAAGTTAGATTTTCCTTCACCTTCCAAAATTTCTGTACCACTCTCTACCCCAAGTAGTCAAACCGTGGAGTGCGATACCGTGTTTGAGAGAATAAGTTTATAAATTCTGGGTTGTAAGTTTCCAACCGGCCTTATCCCATGTGACCTGGACTTTTGTTGATGTGCGACACCTACCCTGGACCAACCTAGATGTTTAACTTGAAGTGAGACTACCATCATACCTGGTTTAGCGATTTGGGAAACCATGATATCGAGTGTAACTTGAGTGACGGGGACGTCACTCTCATTCAGTTTCATCATAAAGGATTACCGTTAATCAACTTCTAATAAAAAATGCAATTTGAACTGTTTAAAATGTTGAGATTGTTGTTCCTAGTGTCGTTCCATCTTCATTAGTGGTGTGTTGTTGAGTCGGAGCTCCTAAACCGAATGGAGTGAATGTATCATCTAAAATACTACTAAGTTTTTAGTCAATTTTATTTCAGAAATTTTGTTTACTTAGAACTCGATGAGCAATGCAATTAATAAATTTTATTATTTTTGTTTTAAAACTTAAATGTTTACTTTTTAACTGGATGTATGATTTTGCATATTTTACAAATATCAAAATATGTTTGATATTCACTGTTAAATTGGGTCGTAAAGTTTATTTTTGATTGTTTAATTTAGTTTTCACATATTTTTAATTGTGTAATCGTATTTTATGTACATGTAGCTTACAATACGTAGTAATCATTTTGTGATTGTGTGAAATAAATCAATTACACGACTGGTAACACGTTTATTATATAGGTTTGGTTAGGGATCATAATAGTAAACACGTTTAATACATGGGTCGGATTCGGGATTACCCTATATGGGTCACAACACGAATATGACACGACACGAACATGACCCGTGACACGAATTGCCACCCCTAAGAAACGTTCATACTAAATTTTATAGATTTAATTTTTAAAAATGATATTAAGCTGCAAAAAACTCTTCTTTACTAATTAAGAAAGTATTCTTTAATAAATAAAATATTTTGAAATAAAATAAGTAAAATATATCAATATATAGAAAATACAAAAATACTTTATTGAAAAAAGTTTACTCTATATAATATTGATTTATATTGAAAAAGTTCAAATTTATTTTGATTAGAAAACTAATTAACATACTAAAAGAGTTTGGACAAGGCTTTTATGAAAAAAACACTATATGGGTCGGGTTGTAGCGAAACACAAGTAATACCCGACACTATTCATGAAATTTCATGACCGGTGACTTTTTGTGGCCGGTGAACCATGAAACGGTAAAATATATCATGAAAAACATTCAGCAGAATATCTTTCACACACCATGGTATATGAAATGCCTTTGAAGCCGTGAAACTTCAACTAGCTGTGTTTGGAAACAGAACCCACGTCAGCCATTGGTTGAGAAATTGTCACGAACTTTGTTCTTCCAAACCGACAATAGCCATCGATTGAGAAATTGTCACGAACTTTGATCTTCCAAACCCATGACAGCCATTGATCGAGGAATAGTCACATAATTTAATTTTCCAAAGTTTCTGCGAAAACCCACGACATCCATTAATTGAGGAACTTTCACGAACTTTGATCTTCTAAAGTTTTCTGCGAAAACCGACAGAAACCATTAATTGAGGAATTCTCACGAAGTTTGATATTCCAAAGTTTTTGTTTTATCAGTATCGTCTATGTTCGCCGCTTCTGTTCCTCTTCTAGAGGTATCTGGAGAATTAGTGATCGTGTGGCGTCATTTTCTTGTAGACACGTCGTCGGACTCACGACAGCCATTTATTGAGGAATTGTCACAAACTTTGATCTTCCTAAATTTTCGTTTATCAGTATCGTGTACTTGAGCCACATCCGGTCTTCTTCTAGAGGTATTTGGAGAATTAGCGATCGTGTGGCGTTATTTTCTTGTAGAGACGTCGTCGCGGTCATCGACATACCAAAAGTAAGGACTTAGTGTTCTATCGTTGCAAGGAGAAGAATGAGGAAGAAGGTATCTACTTTACCTTGAATGTTTTACTCAAGTATGATTACCGTGTTAGATATTAAACTTGATTTATTTTTAGTATCACATTTAATGTCGATGAGAAGGCAAACTACATGGAGGAGAAGAATGAAGATCTAGAGGCAACTATGCTATTGTCATACAAAGGAGATTCCAAGGATGTGACCGATACTTGGTATCCTTATCAGTCTTGGTTCTATTCTCAATCTCTCTTTTCCCTTACAATCAGTCTGATGTGGTCCAATCCCGTTACACGCAACCACGACTGGTACATCAGCTGCTTCCGTTATATAGAACCTTGATTTGAACTTCATTTCTCAGTTCATACTCGCTTTTCTAGCTACTAAGAACTTCTCACCAAAACTTTCCCAGTGCTAACAACTTCTCATGAAAATATTCCTCTTCATAAACTTCATTTTTGGAGTCATAATTACTATACGTAACTATTATTGGATCACTGGTGCATGAAGCTTTTCACCTTGAGTTGAAGTTTCTACATCATCAGCTGAATCACGGAGAATTTTTGAATGTTTTTGAGTTTCGGGTTTCTTCCTGAGAAAGTCAGAATTAGGAGGATCCACTACGGTGTGAGGGTTCGAATAACTCCAACAAGGTTTGAGTTTGGAGTTCAACGAAGATATGTACTGACCAGTCCTTCAAATAGGGAAGTCGAGATGGATGCATTGATAGGAAATAATGTTATGACAAAACTTCCAATTTGTGCATTGGCATGAATCTGATCAATAGGGAGTGTAATTAATGATGACATTTTTCCCAGAAGCATGAGGGTTTGAACAAAGGAGGTCGCATTAGAGGAGGCTACTGGTTTCATTCCAAGTTTGTCTCATGTAAGGATGTGTCTCTTCTGAGAAATATTTTACGAGTTATGCACTCGATATATCGTAAAGATTTTTCCCTAGATACCACTAAATTTTGTGGCAGTAGCGATCAAACTCACGGGTATTGTTATAATTTATTTGAGGATGGTAGAGCCGGACCCATTGATTGTTGATGTAATTTCAAGTGATCGACTTGTCCTTGGATTTTTGCAGCTGGTGTGGGAACATCAATTTTCTTCATCTACGACACATATTGGAAAATTCTCTTTAATTTCAAGAAGGTACCCCGACCTTTAATATTGCCAATTACTACTACACAAATGATATTACACCTCCACTTATTACACCTCAACTAATTTTTACTACAAACCGAATCTCCATTAGACATATAACCAGATCCATCATTATGCATATAGTTGCTATAATTACATTTTTGTGCCTGAAAGGCAGTGAAAGCTTGTACATGGGCATCTACTTTGGTATTCAACTTGGTAGACTCAGATTGTAAGTGCAATGCTTTGGAGAGAGACCTCAAGATCAACAGTTAAAGGAGTTCGTCTTGAAAAAATCAAACTCTCAGGCATTCTTTTTAATATATGAAGAGTAAGATCTTCATTGACAGGCTCACTTCCTTGACCCAACAAATAAGAAATAGTCAAATTATTCCATTGTAGTTCCTACTGATGTATGATGACATAGACAGAGAGCACTTAGAATACACATATGATTTGTAATAGCTATGAATTGGGTGATTAATACCTTAACATCAAATCGGCAAAGCAAGGAGCTAGGATGCATAGGAATCGAAGCTGCATGAATTGGGTTGCTCAGAGGTGGTGCGAACTGGATTGAGACGTGGTGCGTCCTGGTTTGGTGACCTGTTGTGATCGTGAGACCATGTTGACCAGTCGTGCGACCTGTACCAGATCTGCACAGTTTTTGGAATTGTTTTCTAGTTCGTTTTGGGAACGTTTGTGAAAGAAAATATGTAGGATAATAGTACATGATCAATACTCCAGAAGGGGGTGGGGTTGAATAGAGTATGGTAACTTTTTCCAAAAGAGTGGTTTTAAAACAAAGTGTGAAGATCAAAAAGTATTTCAAGGCCTTGAACTCAAATTCAAGCATTTGAAACTAAAACAGATAGTGAGAAAAGTTGCTGATCTTTTTCAAGGCCTTGAAATGCCTTTCAAGGTCTTGACTGGAAACCTGGTTTGATGCATTGAACTAGGCGATTATAGAACAGAAAAGTGATGCAAGGAACACAATGATTTTACGGAGTTCATCCTCAATGACCTACGTCTCCGCCTGAGGGATCTAAATCCCTGCAGGATTTAACAGACTTCTTACTAATCAAAAACTAAGCGCTACATCTCAAGTACAGAGAATTCTCATACTCTGTTACATCTTGTGATTCTCTCTAACCTATCCAGTACATGGTATAGCTAAATGATTCAATAAGAATCTCTTGTTGTTCCTCTTGAACAACACCATGAGATTAAATGATCAATTAATAATACAAATAATATACAAATGAAAGCACATAAGGAAGAACACTTTATATGCAGTAAAGCTGTGAAGCTTGAAGTGTTCTTCTGTAGATTGAGATGGTTTGAATGTTTGAATCTCCTTCAGTGTTGCTTGTCATCCTGTGAGAGTGTTCTTATCTCAGTAATGATCTGAATTTGTTTGTCTCTCAAACTCTGTATCTTAAGGAAATTTGAACTGCAACATTTATAGGATCTTCAAGACAGAATCTAATAAAAATCCTCCAGAGATCTTTGAATCTTAAAAGTTCAATTCCAACGGGTAGCTGCTTGATCTCTTCACTAATTTTGATTTGATCTTCCAAAGGTATACTTAAGGTCCAGATATCATTCCATAACAATAGTATCAATCTGCATCCTTCAAATGACAAGTACACAATCCAGTAAATAAGGAAACTTGCTAAACCTGTATACTTATAATGTAATAAATACACATATCTGGTTTTTCTTTCATCATAAAACATATCAAGATCAATTGCAGAGAATTAAAGAGGCTTTGAAGTAAGAAATCCCCCTTAATTCATGCTCATATATTTTCAAGGCTTTGAGATGAGTTTCAATGCCTTGAAACTCATTATGAGCAACCTGTGAACTTATAGTTTGGACTTTGCTTTGTGCACAAGTCAGTACTATAGGCCTATATTTTGGTGTAGGACTCTTCCATTGATGAGTTTGGTGTCTCGTTGATTGCAATTCACTCTCTCATCAGTTGTTTTGGCTGTAGACGTAGCTAGTCTCAAAACTAGTGAACCAAGTTAAATCATTGTTTGTTGTTCTTCATCTTGTTCGTAGTCACATCACTCTTCTTGGTTCCTAAAAAGTGGTATCGTGCTTCAACATTCATATTCTAACAGTTAGAAGCTTACATCAAGCATACAACATCTTCGGGGGACGAATTCAGCGTGTTCTTTTCTAACTAGAGTATTTTATGCAAGTACAGTTTATGAAAAAAAATAATATTAGAGATCTTCAACATAGTTGAAATTTTGGATCGTAGTATTTCCCAAATGAAACCACGTTACAAAATATTTATAGTGTTGAACAAAGGAAATAAGAAAATGAATATAAATTTATGGGCACCACGCAAGTAATTCCATATGTATCAGCCATACTCCATATTCATAATTTTGGTCAGGAATTTACAACACAAATCAAGAAGCTATCAATATCTTAATATAAGTTTCAAAAAGCAGTTTTTACCACATTTGAATAATTCCGCCGCGACATGGATTTCTTTTGCTTACCTAACTTTTGACTCATTTTTCATAATACATCCTGCATTTGCTGGGTTGGTGGGTCGTCTGTTGTGTATTCTTGCAACAGGGCTTGCTTAGATCTGCGTCCTTTTGCTTGCAATGTTTTTTGCCTATTGCGTGCTGCTTGATTCACATGACCATCAATCTGCCAACACCGCGCTAGTAGTCCTGCAATATTCTCTTTCATCTCACTGAGTTCGTCAAGTATTTCATCACTGTTTATTAATCTCTTCAATATCCTTCCTCACGATTATTTTGATCCACTTGAGGCATGTATTGAACTATCTTTTCTTATGCTATTTGGATCCTTAGGATCAATAGGAACAATTGGATCTTCACATGAAGATCCATGGTTGGAGGCAGTAATTTTTGGTTTCATAGAGTGTCATCGTGCACAAAATTTAGCAGGGGATCGAAATACAGGATATGTAGTATTAAATACAAACATACATATAATCAAACCCAAATAATATCATCATAGCAAAGCGTAATGAAAGTTTGTACAGTGGGTGTAAAACAGGATCTAAATACTCTAGAAGGGGGGTGGGTTTGAATAGAGTATGCTAACTTTTTCCAAAACACAGTCTTTTGAAACTAGAGTAGTGCAAACAATTGATATCTCAAAGCTTTGAAACAGTTTTGAGAAACTTGAAGATATAACTGCAGGATATAGAAGCTTCAAATCTTTGAGATTTGGAAAGCTCCAAATCTTTGAAACTTCCTGTTTAGACAGAATATAAAGATAACAAAAGTAAATAGCAAGGACACAAGGATTTTACAGAGTTCAGTCACAATTGGACCTAGTCTCTGCCTGAGGGATCTAATCCCTCCGGGATTCAAACAAAAATTCTTATTAATCACCCAAATTTAGCCCTAGATCTCAAGCCTAAGTGATCTACCTTACACTTATATAGCTTGTGGTTCCCAAACTATCTAGTTACAGGCTACAACATGTTGAAACAATAAGAACCTCCTGTTGTTCACTTGAACAACCAAACTACTAATTTTAGTGACGTTTCAGAAATATAGAATGAATAATACAATTAAGTACAAGTATAAGAACTCAGAAAGAATAAGCTAGTGAAGCCTGGAAGATTTCTTCTGATCTGATGATCTTCTGGTGTTGAAGAGATTATTTGCTTGATTGATTTGAAGAGTTGTGTAACTTGATATTTCCAGTGTTTTTCTCTCTTCAAATCCCATGATTTTTCTCGATATATTTTTCGTTCTACACTATTCAAATTTAAAGTCCCGAACACTTGAGCAGTAGTCCGCAGCCAACTGAGAAATTATAGGAACAGAAACCCTATAAATTCTCCTTTCTGATAAGCTTCATTCAACAGCTATATTTGAATGGATTTTTGATTTGCTTATGAACGTTGGAGCGTCCAACAAACCTGCATAAACTCAGCAAACAAGATCAAACAACAACAAGACAATCTAGCATCATGATCTGTTTAGCAAACTGCTACTAGTCTCAAAGAAAACTGGGCTAGATTTGTCTGCTGATAAACTTTAGTTACTATATATATTCAAACTGATAAATATCAAGTAATCAGTATATAACATGTGTTACTAGACATTAAGAAACTCATAACAAATTCTATGTCTCACATAAATAACCAGCATACATAGAAATAATGAGATGAACTTAGCAGTGAAGGATAACCAGTAAATCTCAAAGCTTTGAAGCTTTGCCTGCTAGTTAATCAGAGTGAACTTGGATTTTCAATCCAACTCAGTCATGCATATATTATAGATTAGAACATGGATTACTAATGAATTTATACTATCATGCCATGTCAAATATAAAACCTGCACAAAAACAGTTAGACAAAATACATATAAGCATATCTACAGTAACTCAAAGCTTTGAAGCTTTGGTACTTAGCAATATTTCCTGCTTGTGTTTCTGGCTTTCAGCATCAAGGAACCAAAGCTCTCTGCATGTGCATTTACATATCAATCTCAAGGAGCTTCAGACTTATCAATCTCCCCCTTGATGAAAGACAAAATACATTATTTGAAATCCTGATTTCCTGCAACTTACAACCACAAGTGATATTCACAGAATAACTTAGAGTCACAAATAGCACAAAATCACAGATAACCAGTACCACAGAATAATAAAAACACGGGCAGATTTCAAGAATTGATAGCATCCTACAATATTCAGAATTATTACACAAACTTAATCCAGAAACTTAGAAACTAAACAACCTGAATGCCAAAAAAAAAACTAACACATAATAATCTTCTCCCCCTTTTTGACTTTCATCAAAAGAGTAGAAGAAATGTAGGATCTGTTCAGAGTGTTTTAAAAGAAAACAAAATAACAAGGAAACTTCAGGACTTGTGAGAAAAAGAATAGAAAGATTTGGTTCCAATTCCTTGAAGACTTTGCTTTTCCTTTGCCTTTTCCCTGAGCCTCCTCCTGCTCATCCTCTGAAACTTCTTCATCCTCACCTGAGCCTCCTCCTGCTCTTCCTCTGAAACTTCCTCATCCTCAACCTGTTCTTCTCCTAGCTCTCCTTGTTCTTCATCTTTCTTATCATGAGCTTTTTCAGTTTCAGCCTGCATCTTCTCAACAACTTCATCAACTAACTTGTCCAAATCAGTAGCCTCCTTTTCAGCATTCTCAGCAGCAGTTTCTTCATCACCAGCCTCATCTTTAGACAGTTCAAAGATATCTTTTGATGTAAGAACAACATGGATTCCTTTCTTCTTCTGCTTCTTAATAGCTTCTCCAAGAACCTCTTCTGAATCAATACTAGTTTCTCTTCTCTCTGAAGAAGGTACTTTCTGCAGATCCAAACTTTTGATAATGATGTCAAGTTTGTTAATCACCAAACATTTGAACTTGGTGAACTCAGTGGATAAATCAAATAAACCCTGTCTTAAATCCTCCACTCCATCTTCCAGAACCTCAACCCTATCTAGAACTTGAGAGAAGCCCAGATTACCAGACACTTTGGGGGTTGAAGTAGATCTAGGTTTGATAAACTCTTTCTCTTTCAGCTCTTTAGCATTAAACTCAGAATAAAACTTCGACTTTCCTTTTGTAGTGTAAACTATCCCAATCTTTTGAAGTGATGCTTCATCTACTACTCCAAAACCAGTAGTAATATTCTCCTCATCTTTCAAAGAAACTCCAAAGTGTTTGAAAGACAATGGTAAGACATTGGCATAAGGAAGGGAATGGTTCCTAGTCCTAGTGCCACAGTAAACAATATGCTTCATCACAACAATTGGAAGGTCTAATTCAAACCCTTGACAAATCAGGTAAATCAAAATCTACACCTTGTCTACCACCAACTCTTTGGAATACTCTCTGGGAACTACACATCTCATAATTATTGAGAACAAAATTTTGGCTTCATAGGTAAACACATAGTGTGTTAACTATTTTGGTTCAGAAGTGGGTCCTTCTAAGAAAAACAAGGCTTTGGCTTTCTCCAAAATTTCTTTCCTATCAGGGTGATCACTAACCTTATACTTCCTAGGTACTCCCAAAAATTTGGAAAACACCTTGTGATCCAACCTAATGTCAACACCAGTCATTTTGGAAGTAAGAATATACCTATCACTATCATCCATTTCTTGAACTAAATTCTGATAAAAAAATCTGGTTAACCTAGGGTAAGTATCAGAAGGTGGATTCAACAAACTCCCAACAGATGAGTTCCTCAAATTCTTAATTTAGTCTTGGTCCATTATATCCAACAAATCAGTATTTATTATACTACAAAAAGATATTTTGGATGAGGCATACCCATCCATCCACACAGCTTTAACCTCATAATTAAGGAACCAAGAATCAGGTAACAAATTCTTACCAAAATTGGTGGCCTTCTTGGTCTTCACAGCACTGTGTTTCACCCTCTTCTTTTATGAAGTTGTTTCTCCTTTATTCTCACCAGCTTTCTTCTCTTTTGAAGATGGTACACTCTTCTTTTCTCCTTTCTCAGCAGTCACTTCCTTTTTCTTCATACTTGATTCTTCCTCTTGAACCTTACTCCCATGATCTTTTTCCTTCACCACTTCTTCAGTAGCAGACTCAGATTCTGACTCAACTATTGGTTCTTCCTGAACTTCCTTTACCTTCTTGACCTTCTTTGAGGGAGGTGACGTCTCATTGACACTGGTTGTGTCTTCTGAATTTGATCCATGGATGGTGATCTTCCTGTTAGTCTTCCTCTTCACCCTCTTGTTGGAAGTCTGATCTTGCTACTTAATTCTTTCAGACTTCCACTCCATTTTTTTTAGGGTTTGAGAGAGTTTGAGAGAAAAGGTAGAGAGAGAGATAGATGAAGATATAGAAGTAGAGAATGAGACAAAAAATCCCTGAACTTGGCTTAAGTAGGTAGAAGAGATTGATTTTAAAAAAAAGAGATTGCATGCAAAAAGATTGCAGAAGAATCCTGAAGATATTTTAAGATATTTATCCAAATCTCTGAACGTTTGAATTATTCTGTAATTATCAAAAAAGATATTACATAATAATCACAATCAATTCATTAAAGAATACAAATCCACTTAAGTAGAGCAGTGTGATAGTGGTTCAAAGCTTTGAGAAGTTTCAGGCCAACACAAAAACTTCAAAGCTTTGAGCCATACTTTCAAGGCTTAAGAAAGTATGATCGCAAGGCTTTGAGATCCACACATATAATACACATAGAGACTAATACTCCCCCTAAACCAATGAATCCTTGTTTAACATACCCAATTCAAGGCTTAGGGATACAAAACTCTCATCTGGCAATGGTTTAGTGAAAATATCAGCTATCTGCTTAGAAGTACAAATAAAAGATAGAACAATATCACCTTTTTGCGCATGATCTCTAAGAAAATGATGTCTCACATCTATGTGCTTTGTCCTTGAATGCTGAACTGGATTCTTTGAAATAGAAATAGCACTTGTATTGTCACAGTTTATAGGTACATTTCTGAATTCATATTCAAGATATGTTAGCTGTTGAGCAATCCATAAAACCTGTGAGAAACAAGCTCTAGCTGCAATGTATGCAGCTTCTGCAGTTGATCGAGCTACTGAATTTTGCTTCTTTGAATGCCAACTTATCAATGAAGAACCAGGGAACTGGAATCATCCAGAAGTACTCTTTCTGTCTACTTTGTATCCTGCAAAGTCTGCATCTGAATAACCACTTAACATAAAGTTAGAACTTCTTG
Organism: Linanthus parryae; assembly: GCA_023055425.1. Taxonomy (NCBI): domain Eukaryota; kingdom Viridiplantae; phylum Streptophyta; class Magnoliopsida; order Ericales; family Polemoniaceae; genus Linanthus; species Linanthus parryae. The sequence goes on from JALGPY010000003.1 coordinate 93,989,147, forward strand.
GATACCAAAGTCCCAAGTCTTTAGTTCCATTCAAATATATGAGAATCCTTTTCACAGCAATCAAATGACTTTCCTTAGGATCAGCTTGAAATCTAGCATACATCCACACACTAAACATAATATATGTTCTACTAACAGTTAAATATAGAAGTGACCCACCTATATATTCTTTTTGATTCACACTCTTACCAGTTGTGTCTTTGTCTAAAGACAGTGATGAACTCATTGGAGTTTTAGCTACCTTGGATTGTGACATGTTATACTTGTTTAACAAGTTCAGGGTGTATTTCCCTTGATGCACAAAAATTCCTTTCTTCATTTGATGTACATGAATTTCAAGAAAGAAATTCAGTTCTCCCATTAAGCTCATCTCAAATTCCCTGCACATTAAACTTGAAAACTCTTTTGAAAGAGAATCATTAGTAGCAAGAAATAGAATATCATCAACATATATATGTACAACTAATAAATAATCTTCATGAATTTTGATAAAAAGAGTTTTGTCAACCAGTCCTATCTTGAAACAATTTTCCAGTAAAAACTTAGAGAGTCTGCAATACCAAGCCCTTGGAGCTTGCTTAATTCCATACAAGGCTTTGTCTAATTTGTAAACATAATCAGGAAAGGAGTGACCTTCAAAACCTCGTGGTTGAGCAACATATACTTCTTCTTGTAAATAACCATTCAGAAAAGCACATTTGACATCCATTTGAAAAAGTTTTATATGATTATGTGATGAAAATGCAAGAAATATTCTGAAAGCTTCTAACCTTGCAACAGGGGAAAATGTTTCCTCATAGTCAATACCTTCTTCTTGATTGTATCCCTGTGAAACCAGTATTTATATTTTTTCTCACAACCATACCTTTTTCATCAATTTTGTTTCTGAACACCCATCTTGTTCCAATCAAAGATTGATCCTTTGGTCAGGGAACCGAATTCCAGACTTTGTTCCTTTCAAACTCATTCAGTTCACTCTGCATTGCAATGATCCAATATGCATCTTCTAGTGCTTCTTTTTCATTCTTGGGCTCAATGAGTGATACAAAATCACTAAAACCACACAAGTTCCTCAATTGGCCTCTTGTCTGAGTTCCAGTAGTTGGATCTGATATGATATTCTCTGCAGGATGATCTGATAAATATATGAACTTCTTTCTGGGTTTCCAAGCGTACGGTGTAGGGTTTTGATTCATGGATCGCGCAACGGAAGCATAATCAAACAAATAACCATGCAAAACCCTCCAAGGATCACAAGTCTAGATGCATAACGATAGTGAAGGTAAGAAATCATAAACACACCTTTGGGTTCTCCTTGATGACTTCAAACGCGAATAGTGTCACGTTCTCTATAGTTGATCCACGCCTAGAGTTGATCCTAGATCTCCCAAACTCCTTGGTGCTAGCCCGGATAAGAGGAGGGTGAAGGAATCACGCAAAACGAGACAAAAGAGGGGTTTCGGCCCTCTTTTGGCCGACGGGGACGAGGGCGGCGGCAATGGGGGGCGTCGGCCTCCTTTGTTGCTTGCTCTCTCTCCTTTGTTCTCTCCCACTCTTATTATGATCATTAATGAGTATAAGTTATTAGGAAGGAAGGAAGGAGGGTCCTTTATATAGTCCAACAACTCCTTGTTAACTACCTAAAGGACTTATTCTAGTCCTACTAGAATTCAATTTAGTCCCTTCCTTGCAAATTAGTCCCTACTAAGTTTGCAAGGGTTTGCAAAGTGATCCTTCTAATTAATTAATCCAATTAATTAATTCCCAAATCTAGTACAACTCTATATAGCGTGTGACCCCATAGGTTCTATCTAGTTGGTAGCAACTATTTGCTAATATGGAGCGGTTTCTAGCAAAACATCCATTCTAGCCAACTAATAGAATAGTCATCTAGACAACCTTTGTACAAGTAATTGTCTCATCCCTTTGCCTCCATATCCGGATTGGACACGAGACATACAAGTCACACTCGTATATCCAATTCATAGTTTCTCGATCCATGGGAATAGCCTTATTCGTGCAAATAACATCAATATCCCATATATTGATTTATTTGAGTCTGGCCAGACAATCTATAAGCACTATCCCTCGAGTGGCCTAGGATATCTATTCCCGTTATGTGGGAGGGGCAAATCCTCTCTACGTCCACTACGATCTCTAAGCTTGCTTCTCATTGTATCCAGTACACGCCTTTATAACTACCCAGTTACGGTGTAGCTTTTAACGCTACCAAGATCACAATGATCCACAACTAGAATATCTAGTGACTTCAAGTCTAAGGATGACAATACCATTGTACCCCGAGAAGCACTTGTGACTCAACATAACATGTATGTAGCCTTCTCGGTGATGGGTCAATCCAGTGCAACATTCCGTAATGCACACCTATGTGTTGGATCGTGATATCTCCATATCAATCCAACCCCATACTAGTCTATAAATGATTGTCCCATTAATCATTATACTTGACTAGGGATATTTAAGATAAACAACACGATTGTAAATCTAAGGAATTCATTATATTAAATATCCAATAAATAATAAATGAATTTTGTAGCCATATACAAATTCATACTAAACTAGATTTCCTCTAGGGAATCTATTCCAACAGTCTCCCACTTGCACTAGAGCCAATCTGGCGCATCTCGTATGCCCATACTCCTAGTGTGCCCTTCATGCTTCCACTGCGTGAGAGACTTCGTAAGCGGGTCTGACAGATTATCATCTGTAGGAATCTTGCATATCCGAACGTCTCCTCTATCGATAATATCTCGAATCAGATGAAACTTCCTGAGCACGTGCTTGGACTTCTGGTGCGATCTGGGTTCCTTTGATTGCGCGATCGCCCCAGTGTTGTCACAGAACAACTCCACTGGATCCGCAATGCTAGGGACCACACCAAATTCAGAAACAAACTTTCTGATCCAAACAGCCTCCTTTGTTGCGCCATTTGCAGCAATGTACTCAGCCTCTGTTGTAGAATCAGCTACCGTCTCTTGCTTGGAACTCTTCCAGCTCACCGCTGCTCCATTCAGGCAAAACACATATCCCGATTGTGATCTAAAGTCATCTCTGTCGGTTTGGAAGCTTGCATCAGTGTAACCCCTTACACGCAACTCTTCCTCACCGCCAAACATCAAGAAAGCATCCTTAGTTCTTCTCAAGTACTTTAGGATGTTCTTGACAGCAATCCAGTGACTATCACCCGGATTGGATTGGTATCTGCTTGTCATACTCAAGGCATATGACACATCTGGTCTGGTACATAACATGGCGTACATGATGGATCCTATGGCCGAGGCATAGGGAATCCTACTCATGCGTTCCTTCTCAATCTCATTGGAAGGACAACCACTCTTCGAAAGAGTGATTCCATGTGACATGGGCAAGAATCCCTTCTTGGAATTTTGCATGTTGAACCGTTTCAACACCTTGTCAATATATGTACTTTGACTTAGGCCTAGCAACCTCTTAGATCTACCTCTATAGATCTTTATACCGAGTATATAGACTGCTTCCCCTAAGTCTTTCATTGAGAAACACTTTCCTAGCCAATCTTTCACAGATTGCAGCATGGGAATGTCGTTTCCAATGAGTAGTATGTCATCTACATACAAGACCAGAAAAGCTACAGAGCTCCCACTAACCTTCTTGTAGACACAAGACTCATCTTCGTTTCTGATGAAGCCAAACTCTTTGACTACTTCATCAAAACGTCGATTCCAACTCCTAGAAGCTTGCTTCAATCCATAAATGGACCGTTGCAGCTTACAGACTTTGTTGGCTTGCTTTGGATCCTCAAAACCCTCCGGCTGTATCATATACACGTCCTCGAGGAGATTCCCATAAAGGAATGCTGTTTTGACATCCATCTGCCAAATCTCATAGTCGTAGTATGCTGCAATTGCAAGTAGGATTCGGATGGATTTGGTCATAGCGACTGGTGAAAAGGTTTCATCATAGTCAATACCATGAATCTGTCTGAATCCTTTACCCACTTGCACCCTATGGGTCGCGCCCCATCGGGTGGTTCCACCAAAGTCCATACTTTGTTGGTATACATGGATTCCATCTCGGATCTCATGGCTTCAAGCAACTTCTGAGAGTCTGGGCCACTCATGGCCTCCTCATAGCTAGTAGGCTCATCATCTATGAGCATCGTGTCACCGGAATCGGTTACGAGAAGTCCGTACCTCTCGGGTTCCTGGCGCACTCTACTAGATCTACGAAGCTCTTGTGTTACCTGAACAGGTGGCTCCACAACTGCTTGTGGTTCCTGTTCATGTTCCATAATCGGTTCAGTGATTTGTGGTTCTTGAACTTCTTCAAGTTCTACATTCCTCCCACTTGCTTCTTTAGAGACAAACTCTCTTTCTAGAAACACGCCGGTCCGAGCAACAAACACTTTGTTCTCGGTTGGATTGTAGAAATAGTATCCCTTAGTTTCCTTAGGGTACCCCACAAATTTACACTTATCCGATTTAGGCCCTAGCTTGTCTGATTGTAAACGTTTTACATAGACATCGCAGCCCCAAATCCTCATGAACGACAGTGTGGGACGCCTCCCACTCCACATCTCATATGGTGTCTTCATGACTGATTTAGATGGAACACGGTTAATGGTGAAAGCTGCACTTAATAGAGCGTAGCCCCAAAATGATAATGGAAGATCGGTTTAACACATCATAGACCGAACCATATCCAATAGGGTTCGATTCCTCCTCTCGGACACGCCATTCCATTGTGGCGTTCCGGGTGGAGTGAGTTGGGATACGATCCCACACTCTCTAAGATAGTCGTCAAACTCTTGGCTCAAGTACTCTCCTCCACGATCCTATCGTAGAGCCTTGATACTTTTGCCAAGTTGCTTTTCTACTTCATTCTTGAATTCTTTGAACACTTCAAAGGATTCGGATTTTGCCCTCATAAGGTACACAAATCCATATCTACTGTAATCATCAGTAAATGTAATGAAGTAGACATAACCACCCCTGGCAGGCGTGGCAAATGGCCCACACACATCGGTATGTATGAGCGCCAATTGCTCACTAGTCCTCTCACCTTTCTTATTGAAAGGGGACTTTGTCATTTTTCCCAATAAACAAGCCTCACATGTCTCATATTATTCAAAATCAAATGAGTCTAGTAATCCATCCTTATGGAGTCTAGATACACGTTTCTCATTTATGTGGCCTAAACGACAATGCCATAAATAAGCAGGATTTAAATCATTTATTTTAATCCTCTTGGTATTAATGTTGTAGACAGGATTGCTTAGATCAAGGACATAAAGTCCATTAAATAATTGCGCACTAAAATAGTGAATATTATTCAAATAAAAGGAACAACAATTATTCTTTATTGAAATAATAAAACCTTCCTTGTCCAAACAAGAAATAGAAATAATGTTTCTGCTCATAGCAGGCACAAAATAGCAATTATTTAATTCTAAAACTAATCCTGAAGGCAGAGATAGCTCGCACACGCCTATGGCCAACGCAGCAACCTTTGCTCCATTCCCAACGCGCAGATCTACCTCCCCTTTAGCCAATCTTTTACTTCTCTTTAGATCCTGCATATTTCGACAAATATGAGATCCACATCCAGTATCTAATACCCATGATGTAGAGACAGTTAAATTGACATCTACAACAAAAATACCTGGTGGTGGTGGAATCACTATTCCAAGCCTCTTGTCCTCCAGATATTTTGGGCAGTTCCTCCTCCAGTGTCCAGGCTGACTGCAGTAGTGACACTCACCCTTAGTCACGACCTTGGAAATGCCACCAACAGGCTTAAGGGCTTGTTCCTTGGACTTGGCAACAGGCTTGCCTTTACCCTTGGAGGAAGAGGCAAACCTTTTGCCCTTTCCTTTATGCACCATCATAATGGCCTTGCCCTTACCCTTGTTGATGCTCTGTTCAGCCGTCCTCAACATGTTGAGCAAATCTGGCAGTGGTTTAACGATCTCGTTCATGTTATAGTTCATAATGAACTGTCCATAACTCTCGGGCAACGATTGCAACACGAGATCGGTTGCCAACTCTTGGCCGACCGGGAACCCAAGCCGGGCGAGATTCTCCAAGTACCCGATCATTCGGAGTACATGGGGTCCCACCGGGTTCCCTTCTGCCAGATGACATTTGAACAGTGCCTTTGAGACCTCATACCTCTCTACCCTCGCCTGCTCTTGGAAGAGCTGCTTTAGATGTTCGATCATATCGACAGCATTCATGTTCTCGTGTTGCTTCTCAAGCTCAGAGGTCATGGTGCAAAGCATTAGGCAGGCTGCATCATTAGCGTCATCAACACGCTTTTGATACGCCTTTAAGGCAGCAGGTGTCTGATTCTCTGGACCTTCTGGAACATGCTCCTCTATTGCGTACAGCTTCTTCTCTTGCTTGAGAACAATTCTCAAGTTTCTGTACCAATCAAGAAAGTTGGTTCCAGAGAGCTTGTCCTTCTCAAGGACAGATCGTAGGGAATGTTGTGAACTCGATGAGTTGTTTGCCATTTGGAATTCTACAAAAGGAAAATACGCAAGTTTTAGTATTTGTGAATTTTTGACTATATTTAATAATGGCTAGTTTATTAAATATAGCTCCCACTATTTTTCTACGGATTAATAACCCTCAAGATATTAATGCGGAAAATATCCTTATATTTTCTAGTGGGCCAAGATCCATCTTTTCATCTCCTTATGAGCTTGCTTTGGCAAGTCACCCATAATTTGACTACTTTTAGGTAGGAACGATTCCAATTGCATCCCATATGCAACTCTTGGTTCAACCGGGCAAATAACTCCTTATTTATCCATCCATATGGATAATCCCAATTGATTGCCTCTAGGTTTCTTAATCAAATTAATAGCCTAGTTGTGTTCAACCTCTTATCTAAACAATTGCACATTGTTACGTGCCATCGCATTCCATCATTATGAATCAAGTCGCCATGCTTTGGCACGCACGAACTTGATAAATAATGATGATAATGAGTGTTTAAATAACGAGAAGGCAAGAACACAATATTTAGAATTTGAGGGATTTTTCAATTCTTTTAATTGTTTTGTTGATCAATATCAACTAATCTATCTATTTGAGTTTGGGCACAACTCCAAACAATAGATCCAGGTTGTCTAATTATCTTATTATCCTAATTGCATGCATCAACCATACACCAATCACACAAATAATAAGACAATAAATAAACAACCACAAAACAGAAAATTAAACGTGATGTGGATATGGCCTTTTTCTAGACTAAGAAAATTCCAAGCCAATGGAATTATCTATGAACCCTAAAGCAAACACATGTCCATGCGTCTTGATCTTTTGGTCCATCCTTCATAGTCATGTGGTATGCTCCATGCTCCATGCTCCATATTTTGTGGATTCTTTGGCTTTGGGCTTCTTTTCTTCAATCTTGGCTAACAATCTACTTTATCTAGCACTAGCTAACATCTATACTAAATAAAATAAATCTCACAAGTTGAGAAAAAAATGGCACGCAGGCCATAAAACCCTAATTAATTATTACAATTAATTGATCAGCTCGCAGGCCGTAAACCAAACCACAAAATTAAACATCTACATCAAACCACATCCTAAGGCCATATCCAATCACCATGCGAATTGCACATAAACATTTAAAATCCAATTTTAACGCGCTTGGTCTATTTTAATTGATTTTAGGATTTCTAGGGTTAAAACGGTCCATGGGCCCAACAATCCAATTGCCCGGGCCCATCAAAGTGAACCACAAGGCCCTAGGGCCGGCCCGGCCCAAAACCCGCAAGCTAGGCCCGCGGGTTAGGGCCGCCCGGCCCCTTAGGGCGGCAAAGCTTGGGCGGCAAGCAAGGGGGCGGTCCCCTAGGGGGCCGAACCTCCTCTTGGGAGTTGTTTCCAAAACAACTCCCTTGCTTGGAGCCCAAGTTTGGTTGTTTCCTTGTTTTTGGGAGAACTCCTTCTTCCCCAAGGATGCCCAAACCCTAGATCTAAGATCCTAAAATTTCTCAAACTCACCAATTCATGCATCCAATGCAAAAATCGGGTCTTGTTATGATTAATTGTTTGACAAATTGCATCCCATGCTTGATTTGTCTTGTTTTACGCGATAAACAACAAATTAAGGTGTAAAACAACAAGAATGTAACACATAAACTACGTTTATGCTCTATGACCTGTGGCTCTGATACCACTGTAGGGTTTTGATTCATGGATCGCGCAACGGAAGGATAATCAAACAAATAACCATGCAAAACCCTCCAAGGATCACAAGTCTAGATGCATAATGATAGTGAAGGTAAGAAATCATAAACACACCTTTGGGTTCTCCTTGATGACTTCAAACGCGAATAGTGTCACGTTCTCTATAGTTGATCCACGCCTAGAGTTGATCCTAGATCTCCCAAACTCCTTGGTGCTAGCCCGGAATAAGAGGAGGGTGAAGGAATCACGCAAAACGAGACAAAAGAGGGGTTTCGGCCCTCTTTTGGCCGACGGGGACGAGGGCGGCGGCAATGGGGGGCGTCGGCCTCCTTTGTTGCTTTCTCTCTCTCCTTTGTTCTCTCCCACTCTTATTATGATCACTAATGATCATAAGTTATTAGGAAGGAAGGAAGGAGGGTCCTTTATATAGTCCAACAACTCCTTGTTAACTACCTAAAGGACTTATTCTAGTCCTACTAGAATTCAATTTAGTCCCTTCCTTGCAAATTAGTCCCTACTAAGTTTGCAAGGGTTTGCAAAGTGATCCTTCTAATTAATTAATCCAATTAATTAATTCCCAAATCTAGTACAACTCTATATAGCGTGTGACCCCATAGGTTCTATCTAGTTGGTAGCAACTAGTTGCTAATATGGAGCGGTTTCTAGCAAAACATCCATTCTAGCCAACTAATAGAATAGTCATCTAGACAACCTTTGTACAAGTAATTGTCTCATCCCTTTGCCTCCATATCCGGATTGGACACGAGACATACACGTCACACTCGTATATCCAATCCATAGTTTCTCGATCCATGGGAATAGCCTTATTCGTGCAAATAACATCAATATCCCATATATTGATTTATTTGAGTCTGGCCAGACAATCTATAAGCACTATCCCTCGAGTGGCCTAGGATATCTATTCCCGTTATGTGGGAGGGGCAAATCCTCTCTACGTCCACTACGATCTCTAAGCTTGCTTCTCATTGTATCCAGTACACGCCTTTATAACTACCCAGTTACGGTGTAGCGTTTAACGCTACCAAGATCACAATGATCCACAACTAGAATATCTAGTGACTTCAAGTCTAAGGATGACAATACCATTGTACCCCGAGAAGCACTTGTGACTCAACATAACATGTATGTAGCCTTCTCGGTAATGGGTCAATCCAGTGCAACATTCCGTAATGCACACCTATGTGTTGGATCGCGATATCTCCATATCAATCAACCCCATACTAGTCTATAAATGATTGTCCCATTAATCATTATACTTGACTAGGGATATTTAAGATAAACAACACGATTGTAAATCTAAGGACTTCATTATATTAAATATCCAATAAATAATAAATGAATTTTTTAGCCATATACAAATTCATACTAAACTAGATTGCCTCTAGGGCATCTATTCCAACATACGGTCCTTCAAGAATTTGAGTTCTTGATACAGTAGAAGGAGCATCAAATTTTCTTTCAGTCTTAGTCTCAAGGCTTTGAGATTTTGGCTCAGCAGGGGGTTCAAGGCCTTGAGATTCTTCTGAAAGTTTCTACTTCTTAATTTTGCTTCTATTGACTTTCTCATTGTCATCATCAGCCTCATATTTGTTCAAATGGAGATCTGCAAAACTTTCACTCAGAGAATCATCAGTACTTTCATCAAAAAAATTACATGAATGCTCTCCTCTACAATATTAGTTCTCTTATTGTAAACCCTGTAAACTTTGCTAGTTTGAGAACAACCAAGAAACACACCTTCATCACTTCTAGCATCAAACTTACCAAGATTGTCTTTGCCATTGTTATTCACAAAACAAGTACAACCAAAAGGCTTAAAGTAAGAAACACTAGGATTTCTGCCTTTGAAAAATTCATAAGGAGTTTTTTTTAGAATATGTCTGATCAAACATCTATTGAGCACATAGTTGGCAGTGTTAACAGCTTCTTCCCACAAAAAAATTGTTAAATTACTTTCAAGTAACATTGTCCTAGACATGTCTTCAAGAGTTATATTTTTTCTCTCATCTACACCATTCTGCTGAGGAGTTGTAGGTGCAGAAAAGTTATGTGAGATGCCATGAAGGTATGTGGGTGCCGACTATATAGGTCAATTCCTAATAAGTCGTTTGGTAGGAAACATTCGCATTTTTACATAATTACAAATATAGGAACAGTGAACTAATTATTTTGTATGATCATTGTGTGTACGTTTAAGGAAAACACTTATTACCTCCGTTTCTTCTCTATCACACGAGTTTGAATTTTTTCAATATTCACTGGGTCACTTTGACTAGGGGATTTGTGTATCAAAACGATATTTTTTTTTATATTCTTTTCATGGTGTTGTAGAGTAAAAGTTGCTCTATAACACGATGAAAACATTATCAAAAAATCGTATCTTTTCGCTATCAAAATCACCCAGTCAAAATGACCAAGATATGAGTTAAAAAATCAAACCGGTGTGATAGAGAAGAAACGGAGGTAGTATTTTAAATTGCACGACAATTGATTCCTAGGTTTGTATAATTTGTAGATAGTGCAGTGCCTCATGTAGCTTTATCAGACAAGGCATATGTCGCTACGGTTCTGAAGATTCCATGATTAAACTGTGATCGATATACTGCTAACTTTGTATGATTAACTCATGTATTTGCTATTCCAGTCAATGTTATGTTTCCATTGTTCAATTTCATTACATCATTTTCCAACTGTAATTACCACAATTTTTTTCGCACACATTAGGATAGTTAGAACACAGAGTTCTTTGCTAAGAAATTATGCCTACGAACAATGTATTATCAGCCTGTTGGTGCCCATTTTTTAACTCTGTTGCTGGTGTCTACACTGCTACCAATGGATTATCTGAATGGAAGATGCATAAAATCATTTAGTGGTAATCTACTTAAGAACATAAGTGTAGCCAGATATTTCGAGCACTATATTTAGTGAAACGATGGTACAACTGTAAATAATATATACGTGGAACGTTTGGTGTCGGGATTTAATATTGGGGGTAATGGTAGCCCTACAGTATTATAGGGTGTATTGATATTAAGGGAGTATTAATTACTTATATAGGAAGGATAATGTAACATTTTTGTTTGCATCAGTATAAATAGGGGTATTAAGACATTAGTATTCAATCCCCCCTACATGGCGGGATTATATTTTAGGTATATAGGGGGTATAAGTACTAAGGGGGGATTGAATCCCCCTTGAAATTATCCATGCATCAAACACCCGTTATTACTGCCTACTGGTATTATTATTATTGTACCCTTATTTATCCTTGCATCAAACGTGCCCACAGAGTATATGTTTACAAGATTTCAAGCCATAATTATTATTTTAACTGCAACTTTAGCTTTGATTGTTACAGTTGGGAAATAAAGCAAAAAGGTGAACAATTAGTTACTAAAACAAGAAACAAGAGCACTGATTGAACCAAGAAATGTCCCAATAATATAAGTTCATTACTCAATAAAACATGATCAAATTGGAAAAGGTGAGGTGTTATACCGATCTGAAGTTTGATTGTATAACAACATCAACCGGTACATATAAGTAAAATTAATAAAACTATTGCGTAGGGTTTCAATAGAAACAGCAGAGGGAGGATACATACAAGAAAAGAGAAAATAGTTGGCCTCCACAAATTCAGTTACGGATCTCAAAGAAGAGATGTCGCCGGAGGAAGAGGTGAGGACAGAGTTGCATTTGCAACATTTTCCAAGTAGATGAGAGGATCGTGCCTGAGAAGGTAGCGTGGGGGGTGAAATGGCACGATGTTTTCGCTTGATAACACAACATGGTGGGAGGGGAAACGTTTATGAGTTGACAATGCCGAGAAGGTGTAGTAGCGGAAGAGTTGTTTTTTTTCTTATAAAACTAGAGGATTGCCCGTGCCCGAGGGCACTACCAAAAACAAAAGGTAAGAACACTTCACCAGTGGTGATGCCCGTGCCAGCTCCAAATTGTCTTCCTATTGCACCATAATTTAATACTTTTACTGTTTATGATGTTTAGTAATATTATTTTCCTTCATTTTTTAAATTATTTCATACATCTATTTACATAATCTTCGTTTTGTATATTATTTCATACAGCTATTTACATAGTCTATTCAATACAACTATTTACAATGGTTCACCAACTATAGAGCACCCGAAGAAAGATGGAAAAGGTACAAATGAACATTGTTTCTATTCTTTGACGAATATTATCATTTGATCAATTATTTGAAAAATATGTATGATTATTACATGAAATATATGTATGGTTATTAGGCTTTAATTCAACTGTTTTTCCCGAGAGAGAGAGGGTACGTTTCCAAGTAGTGGGTAGTTGTTTCTACATATGGTGGGGTTCTAACCGTGATAAAAACGTGGGTTTTAAAAACAACCCTAAATTTTTGGTAATTCAAACTAAAAGTGGGTGGTAGGTGAGATCTAAGGGTAATGGTTGATTTAATCTAAAGGCTGAAAAGTCATTTTAAAGTCAAAACATGTTATTTTATGGATTAGACTAAGGGATTGCGGGTGCCCGAAGGCACTACCTCAAAAAACACTAAATCGTTTCACCAATTGTAATGTCATGAAACAAAATAAGTACTTCATCCACAAACTTTAAACACGTTAGTTTAAGTTACACCTTTACATTAGGTTGATTTTATAATTACACTTATTGGAAACTTTTTCTTAAATGTTCGCTCTCATTATTTTTAAAAGAATCTATATGCTTAAAAGACATTGCAAAACTAATAACGTTATACATTATTATTTAAACATTTCAAAACTAATAATGTAAAACCAAAAGACGATTTGACAAAAAAAAAAAAAAAAAAAAAAAAAAAAAAAAAAGAGGAAGGGAGACTTCTCAAAAAAAAAAGGAAGGGAGGAAGTAGTTGTGGGCCCACTACCAAAAACTAGTAACCTCCTATTTTAATCTAAATGTTGGGATTGATTTAATCTAAAGGTAGAAATAAAGTCAACCGTCCTGTTTTATGGAATAGATGACTACAATTTTTTTATGACATTCAATTTTTTTTTTAATGACATCCAAGTTATTACTAGTCTAATGGTTAAATATTTCAAGTTAAATGTATTTGGCACCCTAAAAGTCACATATAAACAATAACAAAATATCAAGACATTATTATGATAATGGATGCAGATAAGTTAATGTTATATTAGAGCATATTCACCTAAAAATTATAATTTCATGAAATAGCGTAACACTTTATGTGTTGTGTCTGGGTATGATTTCATTGTAAATGTACGAACAACCTATACTTGCAAAACAAAGCAACATCAACATCAAGTATAATTTATTTTGGGCACGAACACTCACCTCGGGTCACGAAAAAAAATGAATTTGCAAGAAAATTGAAACGGTGCAATGAATGATAAATCAGACCTCCATTACCTTTCCTCTTAATCTTTCCATGGCACACGGATTTGTCAGTTTCATTTTGCCTGCCTCCCCCACTTTCTCTATTATGGAGTAGTGGAAGGAGGTTATAGAACATGGAGCATGGGACTGTGGTCATGTGTCATTTTTTAGTTTGTATTGATTGTAATGAGATTACTACAATAAAATCTGACACATCAATTTATAAATGAAAATAAATCTCCAACCAAACACAAATAGTTTTATGGAATGATGAATTAACTCTTCTGTGACAACACTAACTGGTAAGTTTGAAAGAGTATTGAACGTTTCAGTTTTCATTGTTTATTAATATCGATGTTTGTTACTAGTAGTGGTAGTATATTTCTCCATATAGATTGTAGAATGTCTAGATATCTTAAACACCAACTCCTTTGGTTACAACTTAAAATATCAATGTATTTGATGAAATAATCTGAGGTGCAAGCTGGCTGATATTATAACATGAAAATGTTTGGCATGCATTAAAAAATATTGAAATAAAATATTATTTGGTAACACATTTAGCTTTTACTAAAAAATTAACAATGAGTGTCCTTGTTTTTGGAAAAAAAATATTACAATGGAGGTCTTTATTTGCACTTATAAGTGTGCCAAATTCTATATTTGATGGTAAAATTTGGTGTTTTCGGCCTCCCACAATAAATTATCAAATCACCAAATCATCATAAAATTAGTAATTTCATTGTAGGCCTCCCATAGTCGTTGACCAAAAAAACACCAAATCACCAAATACTTAGTGTAGCTTGTGTGAAATGGTGAAGTGCCCACATTACCCCCAAATCCTATCCTATATCACCAAATCCTATTTTTGCCATCAAATTTGATGGAAAAAATAGGATTTAGTGTAATCTACACCAAATTTTTAATCAGTGTTTAGGGCATGTTTTTAGTTTACTTTTAAATAATTAGAGCACATTGAAAGGGGAGTATGCAGATAGGTATGCAGCACATATACTCTAGAAGGGGGGTGAATAGAGTATATCAAATTTTTGCACAATTTGTAGAGGATAAGACTTTCTATGAAGAGCAGTGAAGTTCAAGGCCTTGAATACAGTTTCAATTCTTTGGAAGAAAATACAGTTTCAAAGTAAAACAGACAAGTCTTTTCAAGACCTTGAAAAGAGTTTCAATCCCTTGAAAACAGACAAGTTTGAATGCTTTAAAAACTAAATATGCAAATGAACTATAAATGCAGGAGACACAAAAGCTAAGCCATACCTCAGGGATCTTCTCCATGCAGGATATTCAACACAATTCTTATTAATCAAAAGCTAAGCCCTAGATCTCAGGCACAGAGATATGCCTTACTCTGTTACAGCTTGTGGTTCTCTCTAACCTATCTGGTACCGGCTAACTGATTAACTAAGAATTCCCTATTGTTCACTTTGAAAAATTCTTGAGAATGAGATAAATAAGTAGTATAAGAATGATATACAAATGAAGTGAAATTCAGAAGAACACTGAAGTGTAGAACTGTAATGAAGAATGCAGTGATCTTCTGTGAGATGGATTGTGAGAATGATGTGCTTCTTTGATGCTTTTCAATCCTGGAATGTGTCTCTATTTTTTCCCGTTGAGTGTTGTATCTTGTTGCTTCAAAATGAGCTCTATTTATACAGCTTGATGCTCTGCAAATCTTCCCAGCTTTTCAGCAACAACTTCATGTTTTGTAGGCAACAACTTTGACTCTCTTAACAGCCTTATCCAACAGATAGTTGATCATGATCTTCGGAGATATTATTGTGATCTTTCCTTTAAACAAATTGAGAATCTATCATGAGTGTCTGATTGATCACATAATCATCTTCTCTTAATGTTTCCTTTCCTGCAAAAGCCAAATTAAGAAACCAATCCTGCAAACTTAGGAAATAAAATTGCCCTGCAAAATTAAGACAAACATATGGATTAAATGATGTTAGATATATCAAAACAGTTTTTCTTTCATCATCAAATAATAACACATCAAGAATTGGGGTGAGAGATATAGAATAATATCAGACGAGTTTAGAAAAACTCCCCTTAGAACATGCATACAGGTCAGACAGTTTCAAGGCTTTGAATCCTGGTTCAAGGCCTTGAAATAGCTTCAAGCCTGTGAATCCTGATTCAAGTCTTTGAAAACTGGTTCAAGGCCTTGAAATAACTTAGTATTTCAAGTCCATGAAACATGTGATCTTTCAATCTCCCCCTTGATGAATGACAAAACATTAATCTGTTTGAGCCTTAGATTCTGCAAAAAATACTGAGTAGCATACAACATAAATAGTTGTACCACATAAATTCCAAAAGATCCAAATTATTAATAAATTTAAGCAGAAAAACAAATAAGTTTCATATAGTCCTACTGACCAAAAGATAGGTCACTTAAAAAGAAATAAAAACAACCTAAGATTTCTCCCCCTTTAAGACTTTCATCCAAGAGAATGAGAAGATGTTGGATCTGTGTCTAGAAAATTTTGAAAAGAAAACTTTAAAAGAGAAGTGGGAGAGATAAAGAATAGGCAGGAATTTAAGGGATTCAGTCTTCGTCTCCATCCTTATCTCCTTCCTCTTCCTCATCGTCTTCATCATTTTCATGTTCTTCTTGTTGAACCACATCAATTTCTTCAATGATAGAACTGATCTTCTCTATTACACTGTTGAACAAGAAGATGAGACCTTCTAAATCTTTTATACGATGCTTTAGTTTCTTCTTCACATATACCTTCTTCTGCTATGCAAATGAAAGCTTGTGATCCTTTCTTCCTATTGTTGATACATTGTAGACTTTGAAGGATCTTTCTCATGTTTTCCCTTCTTGGAAACAGAATACACTCCATAGGATCCTGAAGTAGTATATGAATCTGAGTCTGGAATGAGGATTTCTTTTCCTTTTCCCTTGATCACTGTGTCTGCCTTTTTCCTGTCTTTCTTAGGACTTCCAATATGGATTTCCTTCTGCTTATCTTGTGTAGACACTGTAATCTGTTTCTTCTTGCCAGTTACTGGAACCTGGTCCTTTTCACCATCTTCTTAGGAGAAGAGGACTCCAGTTCTTCATCAGTAAAGCTTTTTGATTCCGAGTCTTCACTGATTGTTTGAACCACATCTTCAGCTATCTTTCTCTTCTTCTCATAACTATATATTGAACCTCCGGCCATCATTATTCTGTTTGAGGCTCTTCTAGTGTCATTAGGGTTTGGGAGAAGAATAGAGAGAGGTAGATTTGATACGGAGTGAAGGAGAAGAGAAGAAGATACATACTGAAAGAGTTTATGTTTGAAAAGGAAACCGTAATATTTTTCTGATCTTAAAAGATCTGTAATGTTCAGAGAAGATTCAAATCTTTGGCCGTTGGAAATAAATAATTTAATGCTATATTTGGCCGAAAATTTATTTTGAAAAAGGTAGGGGCAATATTGAGCAAATATCTACAAAGATAGCACCAATTACTGAACGATCCAAGAATTATTCACTAATCAGCTATCGGACTTATTTTCATGGCTTTGAAAATAGTTTCAAGGTCTTGAAACGCTGCTATACTGAAACAAGTAAAATCAATTTTTTGAAAGGATTTTCAAGGCTTTGAAATCAGTTCAAATCTTTGAAACACACAATAACTCACCTTCCTTACCTGATGCTCCCCCTAAACCAATGCATATTTATTTAGCATGCCTAATTCCAGTATTAGAACTGAAAATCATTCATCTGGCAATGGTTTAGTGAAGATATATGTAAGTTGCATGTTAGTAGAAACAAATTCAAGAACAATGTCACCTTTCTCAGCATGATCTCTGATGAAGTGGTTTATGACATCAATATGCTTGGTTCTTGAATGCTGAACTGGATTATTTGTAATTGATATTGCACTAGTGTTGTCACATTTGATGGGTATACTTCTGAAATCGAATCCAATATCTCTTAACTGTTGAGCAATCCACAACACTTGTGAACAACATGCTCCAGCATATATATATTTAGCTTCAGCTGTTGATAAAGCAACTGAGTTTTGTTTCATGGAGTGCCAACTGATCAAGTTGGATCCAATGAATTGGCAAGTTCCTGAAGTGATTTTCCTATCAAATTTGTAACCTGCAAAGTCAGCATCTGAAAATCCATGCAAAGAGAAGTTAGAATGTATTGGATACCAAATACCTAAGTCTTTGGTACCATTGAGATATCTGAATATTCTCTTCACAACACTTAAGTGTGATTCCTTCGGATCAGCTTTAAATCTTGCACACATACATATACTGAACATGATATCTGGTTTACTAGCAGTAAGATAAAGTAATGATCCAATAATAACTCTATACTCTTTCACATTGACACTCTTACCAGATTCATCCTTATGTAAGGACAGTGTAACTCATAGGAGTCTTAATTTCCTTGGATTGAGACATACTGTACTTGTTCAACAAGTCCCTAGTGTACTTGCTTTGATGCAGAAAGATGCCCTTCTTCAACTGATGTATTTGAAGTCCAATGAAGAAGTTCAACTCTCCCATCATGCTCATTTCAAATTCCCTTGCTTTGTTTCTGATCACTTAGCCATTTTCATCCAATTTATTTATGAACACCCATCGGGTACCAATGACAGACTGGTTTGTTGGTGGGGAACTAGGTTCCACACCTTATTTATTTCAAACTCATTGAGTTCACTTTGCATAGATATAATCCAGTATGCTTCTTGTAATGCTTCATTCACAGTTTTTGGTTCTACAAGAGAAATAAAAGCATTAAAAGCACAAAGATTCTTCAACTGTGATCTTGTTTGTGTACCAGTGGTTGGATCAGATATGATGTTGTCAGCTGGATGAGATGAAAGATATTTGAATCTTTTTTTTGGAGACAAGGGTTCATGCTCTCCATATTGCTTCTCTGGTCTTGAAGTTATAGCCTAATCATATATATCTTTCTGATCATCCTTGTCAAGGATTTGATCTCTATTTTCAAGACTTTGAGAAGTATTTTTCAAGGTCTTGAAAATGGCTTCTGTTTCCTTCTGAACCTTTCTTGAACCCAAGTGAGTTTTCAGCTTCTTCTTCTGATTCATGCTTGTTCATATTCAAGTCTGCAAAACTTTCACTCAAAGAACCATCAGAGCTTTCATAAAAAATAACATGAATACTTTCTTCAACAAGCATTGAAATACCCCGTTATTTAGAAACGGTTATTTTTAACAAATATTAAGTTTTAGGTTATTAAAACGGGTATTTTATAACCATATTAGGTGTTAAAATAATGTTAGTATAAGCTATGGGTCTTAGTTTAATTATTTAAAAGTTAATTTCTATTGTAACAAGCTTTAGGGGGCTTTAGTGTCTTTTTCGTAACTTAAATAATGCAGTTAATATAATTCTGGGGGGTAAAAAGTGTCTTTTAACTAACTAAGGGGGGTGAAAGTGTCTTTTACCCATAATCATCATCTTCTTCCTCTCCTGGTTGCAACAGGAGAGTTCTCTCTTCTCCTCCTCCGACCCAAACACCACCAACACCAAATTCGCCGAAAAAATCTCTCAAATTCCGTCCCAATACACTCCCTATTCGAAAAAAATCGAGTATTTAGCACCAAGAAACCCATTTCGCCCAAAATAGTGATCAATTCGGAATCAAAAATCAACCCGGAGGAATCCTCCTCTTAGCCGGATTCTTCGAATCAAAGCCTATAAATACCCTGTGAAATCAGAATCAAAATCACAACAAACCCACCACCAATCTCTCCCTCTCTCTCTCTCTCTCCCGTTCGAATCGCCAAGCACAAACCCCGCCGGGTCCGGAGAACCGAACCCGACCGCGACCGCCCCTGTCCGACGCCGCCACCGTCTCCGGCGTCCTCCCCGTCACCGCTGCCCTTGCCGTCGGCCGCCTCCTCCTTCGCCACCACCGCGAGCCACCCCGTCGCTCTCACCATCGTCGTCGTCCTCTGCTCAGTTCGGGCAAGAAGGAAAAACTCGTCTGTTAGTTTTCCTTTCTCATTATGTTTGTTTCTTTTATTTTTTTTATTAACATTAGTTAACTGTTAAAGTTATAACAATACTATCTGGGTAGAAACACAAGAGTGGGCAGTGGCCCAGTGTTTAAAGTGACTGTTAGTATTGAGTTGGTCTGGGGTTCGAGTCTCATAGCTAGCAACTATTTTTTTTACTACTCTACACTCAAAATTTGAAAGAGAAGTTTTGAGGTTTGAAAGCCTTATTAAAACACTTGAGAATTATTTATTTAGGAATTTTATTTTCTTGTTTAAAAGTTAATATTTCGAAAAAATAATATTATTGGGTTATGTTTTATAGTAATAAAAGAAGAATTTAAATTAGATAATATTATAAGCTATGTTTTACGATAGTAAACAATAGTCCTATAAATCACGTTTTAATAATAGAATTATTATTATTAAATTTTGGGGAAATAATACGGGGATTGCACTTGCATTGCATATGGGACTTGTTTGTATTTGTGTTTTAGCGATAATTGATTAGAATATTATCGAATTGTAGGAAGGGAATTCTCCGACGAAGGATACGTCGAATACTACGATTGATTTGCATGTTATTGCTATTTGTTGAGGTAAGTAAACATGCCAGGCCTAGCGCCCATTCCTCTTTTCGTGTCAAAAGCTTTTCATTCCTATATGTCTCAAAATGGTTTTACATGAAATATGTGCTACTTGAATGCTTGTTTCAAATTGTTAACTTGTCTTCTGAAAAATATCACTGTAATCTATTAATCGACGATAACGTAAAGTGGAAGAGTTGTGCGGGGTTTGTTATTGGTTACTATTGGCATTGGGCGTGTTAACTTCGGTCTTATGTTCAATTTATTTTATTTTATTTGGTTGCAAGTCCCCCGATAGCTCCCTGTACTCACTCCTCTTGCCGCAAGAGTCTTTGGGGGGTGTCGACACTTAAGGTCTTGGATGCTTGCGAGATGGTTGGTTCTTTTTCCCCGTCACAACAAATCAACAATGCAGTTTTGGAATTAATGGAAAGGATGGTTGAATATGAGATTTTGGAACTCTTAAATTCAAATAATGGAATTGGAATCTTCCTCGTTTTCTTGTGAGTGTCAAAACTTTTGTTATGGTTTTTGGAAAAACTACTACGAAATACTCTGATTTGTAAATTACTTCATAATCGTTTTACATGCTCGGGTGTTACATACTCAGTATTTCCGCTGACTTTTGGAACTGTGGTGTTCTCTTTTTGTTTTCTGCACCACAGGTTAGATGGGAGCTTGGTCCGAGGGAAAAAAGCGACTCACGCTAGTAATATCATTTAAATTTAGTTTTATTTGAAAATTTGTTAGTAGTTTAAATTTTAGATTTGGAATAATGCCCATATTTGTGGCAAGACAAGTTTTAAGTTTTAATTAAATATTTTTATGGATTTGGTTTGGAATTTCTGTTGTAAAACCTCCTTGTATTCGGGTTTAACCCCGGGTACGGAGTGACAACCCTGAGTGTCCGGCTTAGCCAATTTGGGGGTGTTACAAGCATGGTTCTTTTATTATAAATTCTATAAGCTTTTCTAGTAAGAGAATAACTCAGAAAGATACCTTCATCAATTCTTGTATCAAACTTAACCAAGTTGGCCTTACCATTGTTGTGGACATAGCATGTGCAACCAAAGGGTCTGAAGTATGAAATGTTTGGCTTCCTCCCTTTGAAGAGTTCATGGGGGGTATTATTCAAGATAAGTCTGATCAAGCACCTGTTCAAAATGTAATTTGCTGTATTCACAGCTTCTGCCCAATAGTGTTTTGGCAGCTTGTTTTCTAAAAGCATTGTTCTTGACATACCTTCAAGAGTCCTATTCTTTCTTTCAACAACACCATTATGTTGAGGAGTTCTAGGAGCAGAGAAATTGTGAGAGATAACATGCTTAACACAGAACAAATCAAATTCTAATTGATCAAACTCTCTACCATGATCACTTCTGATTGAAGCAATATGTAGGTTTTTCAAGGTTTGAAGTTCTCTGCAAAGCTTTGAAAATTCAGAGAGGGCTTAAGATTTTCCCTTTTAGAAACATAACCCAAGTATATATGGAATAATCATCTAAAATAACTAACATATACCTCTTACCTCTTGGAGTTGGAGTACTTACAAAATTCTTTGGCTTGAATGAGCTTCTGGTCTGCTTACCTTGGGCACAAGCATTGCATACTTCATCATCTTTGAACTTGATAGATGGTAATCCTCTTACCAGATCTTTGGAGATTAACTTGTTCAATGTATGAAAGCTAATGTGACCAAGCTTTCTGTGCCAAAGCTTTGAAACCTCTTTCAAGGCCTTGAGACACTTTAAGCTTTTACCTGCAACTTTGTTAGTCTGAAAAGTATAAACATTATTTGATCTAGAGGCTGTGACAATGCAATTGCCTGATTTCTCATTTTGCAGCACACATTTCTCATTATCAAAGATAACCTTATTTCCATCTTCACAAAGCTGAGATACACTAAGCAAGTTAAATTTCAAGCCATCAACTAGATATACATCAGAAATAGAATTTTCAGAATTTGTACAAACTTTATCAATACCAAGAATGTTGAATTTGCCTTTGTCACCAAGAGTAATTGAACCTTCAAATTGCTCTTTCAATTCTGAGAATAGAGATCTCTTCCCACTCATGTGTCTTGAGCAACCACTGTCCATAAACCACTTATGTTCTTTGATATTGGTGACAACCTGCAAACACCAATCACTGCCTTACCCAGCTGTTAGACCAAGTGTAGAATTTGGACTCATACTCAAGATCAACCATATTAGGTGGTCTGACCCCTTTCGGAACCCAAATCTGTCTGACATGTCGTTTGATTTGAAATGGGAATGTGTTCCTCATTATGTGAGGGTCTCTTCTTCTGAAAGGACAAGTCATCTTAACATGACCAATTTTTTTGCAAAAATGACACTTAGGAGAAGCTTTGTCTACATCTTTTTCACAAATATAGTGTTGTTCTTTCTTGGAAAATTTGGATTGTATCCCATACTAGTTTTGTGAACAGACTTTAAACTTTCTCCAAGAATAAAGTTCAACTTGTGTTCTGAGCCTGCAAGCTTGACTTTGACTAATTCATATTCTTGAATTTTCTCAGCAAGAGTAGTCTTTTGTTTATCTAATTCATCAACTTGATGTCTCAGATTAACAAGGATATTACTCAGTAAAGAGTTCTCAGTGACTACTTCCTTGACTTGTGTTTTCAAGGCTTTGAAACAGGTTTTCAAGGTCTTGAAATTACAGTCAGTTTTCTTCTGAGAGATTTCAAGATTCTGATTCAGACAAACAAGTTGTAAATTCTCTTTTGCTTGCTCATGAACTCTTTCTTTCAAAAATCTAATCTCTTTCAGATAGTCCTCTTCATTTAAAAGCATTGTTCTCAGGTAATCTGAGAGAGCTTCTTTTGGTTTTGAAATCAAACAGCTTACCATTACCTCAATGTTATTTTCAGAACTTTCATCATGCTTAGCCATGAAGCATAGGTTGGCATGTTCTTCTTTAGATTAAGAGTCACTTGAGGTATCTGAATCACTCCATGAAGCTATCATAGCTTTCTTTCTCTTGCATGGTCTTTCTTCTGAAAGTTCTTACTTTTCTTGTGTGGACAATCTCTTATCAAGTGTCCTGCATCACCACACTCAAACCAGTTCATGACTTTTGATTTACTTTCTAAAGAGGACTTACCTTTGTAGTCCTTGCTACTGGATGATCTTTTTCTTTCTCTATTTAAGTCTTTTTTTCCAAAGTTTTTCTTCATCTTGAGGATTCTGGTCAAGGCTTTGGAAATCAATGCAAATGGATCTTCATCATCATTTTCTGTTTCAAGTCTTTGAATTTTCTCATTCTCTTTAACCTTGAGTGCTAAATTTTTGACACCTTCTGGTAGCTCTCCATCAGCTTCATTCATGGATATTTCACGGGTCAGGAGCTTCCCTTGTAGGTCATCAAGTTTTAGTGATGATAGATCTTGAGCTTACTCAATTGTAGTAATCTTTGGTTCCCATTTTTCCTTTGGTAGACTTCTCAGAATCTTTCTCACCTTTTCTTCATTAAAAATATGCTTTCCAAGTGAATCAAGGTTATTGACTATGTCTGTGAACGTTTTGAACATCTCTCTAATTGACTCATCTGCATTCATCTTGAATAGCTCATATTGTCTCAGGTAGATGTTGATCTTGATTTGCTTGACTTGACTGGTTCCTTCAAATGTCACCACAAGCTTATCCCAGATCACTTCCGCAGTCTTGCAGCTGAAATTCTGTTGAATTCATATGTACTCAAAGCCCAATACAAGATGTTAATAGCTATGTAATTTTTATAAAATTGTCCTTTGCTAAAGTGGATTAACTTATTGAAAATGAGATTAAGTAGGATCCATCTGATCTTATGGTGATAATTGTTTGTGCTGATTTAGGTAATTCTAATTTGATGTTACATGGTTGTTGTGTTATTGTTTGATTATTGTGATATGACGCTATTGTTCATCATAGTTTATTTACTTTTGATATAGACTTCAAAATCGTGTCAGTATTCATACTTATCAGAATATTTTCCTAAAATAACTAACTGAAACTTGTAAGAAAATAATGCATACAAGTATTTGAAAATATGAAAATAAAAATTCTTTAACATTAAGATAAGAAACATTAATGTTCAACTATAGTAATTAGTATTGACTACTGATAAAATAATTAATTAAGTTGATTGAATTTATTCTATAATTTTTTTCTTCTAATTTCTTTATACAAATTAATTTATGTGTGTGATATAAACAATCTAAAACTATTATTATTTTTATATTTTAGTGTTAACTTGTTCTATACAATTGCAGGAAACTAAATAGCCAAGAGTAGTAAAGATAAAATTCCGATGTTGAAGAGACAGCAAAGTGAAGATAATCAGGCGTGACCTTTGCGGTAGAGTGAGACATCATCAAAAGTATGTCCTCTAGCTTTGTACCTTTTATTTTAGTTAAAATAAGTACTTGTAATATTTTAGCCATCACACAAAAACTGCACATTGTCCAATATCTCGTCTCTGATAATCTGTTTAATGTGCATGATATGTTTTAAACAGTGAATTGATATTGGACTCCTTCTTATTACATGTTAGTGTTTTTTGTCAGTGTGTTCAATTTTAAAATGTTTGTGTAGCAATAGATGTTAGAGTACTAAAAATTCTAATAATTCTTCCTCCACAAGAAATGTTTAAATCATGTCCCAAATATTCTATTTTCTTTCTCGTGGACACATTAAGAACATCAAAACACCATGTATCATTTTTAATGAAGGCCTTATTGATTTTAAGGATTACTACAAGGTAACTTCACTTTACATGCAAGATAATGAGTCTATATTGATTAAAAAAACTGATTCGTCAATCTTGTCAAGGAAATTAACAAATATATATTAAGAATTATTGATAAATTTCCTATAAATAAGACTTTATATAATAATAATAATAATAATAATAATAATAATAATAATAATAATAATAATAATAATAATAATAATAATATGCTGGTGTAAATCTTGACTCAGGTTTAATTTCAGACACTCTTAAATGACTGAATCCTCTAGGTTTTAGAACTCATCTAATATGGCTTGTGAATAGTTACCTTGGGAACTATGTATGATTGGTCCAAATTTTTTGTTATGTATATTAAGATTCATGAATGTTACGCATATGTAAGTGGTTCATGACACTAATGTATTGCTTTATATTGGGTATTTTCATCAATGACTAGTAACTATGCATTTTTTCACATGTAAAGAATGCAAAATTTAAGTTAGAGATACTTCAAATATGCATTTACAGTATTGTAAATATTAACTATCTTTTATTTACTTATAAAAATAAATCTACATCATTAAAATAATTGGACATCATTATAATTTCCTATTTTTTTGCATGAACAATGATTCAGTCATATTTTTCTTTTAAGCCCGGAATTGACAAGTCCCGTAATGACAAGTCAGGCTTGTTGACTTTTCGTCTAGTCATCTATGGCGCAGTGAATATAATACGTCCCTTGTTGAAAATAAATATTTTAATGATTTACCATGTAGTACATACTTAATTGAGGACAATAACTTGACCAGTGAGGGCTAATTCTTGGTAAGAATCCTAAAATACTAGTCGCGGCTATGCTAGAGATAGGAAAGTAGCATTAGATGTGTGACGACGAAGGACTGAGAAAATCGAAGTGGTACGATGTTAAGTGTTTTCGGTGACCTGTTGGAGACAACATTTCTCCGAATGAGCAAGGTTCTTCTCTTCACATATATTTTCATACGTTCGTAAATAGATATACTCGTTATTGTTATGAAATATGTAATTGATACTGGTGAATATTCACAGTATATTGTACTGCCTTATATACTTGATATGATTGACTCCCACACTCTATATAAAGGGTGTCTTGGTGGAGAATAATACACACATCAATATAATTCTTCCTACGATACTTGTCTCTCTCCGTTCCTCGTCTCTTCTCCATGTTTGAGTTTATAACACGTTATCAGCACGCTCTACAGGAAGAGGAGATCTATCAAAATAAAAGGTACGATTATTGATTATGAATATTGTCGAGAAAAAGATGATCAAACGAAAAATATAATTTTCGATTTTGATTGTACTCATCTCTTACTTGATTTCATGTTGATTCGCATCAACGATGTAAAATATCAATTTTATTCACCTTTTTTTTATGTCGCTATTTATTAAAAAAATAGTGGTCAATGCTATGGGTTCATCGGAAAATAAAATGCTGCAAAATTTGAACCCTGAACCTCGATCTACTCAGATCTAGAGAGTGAGCATATGAACCAGGGAGATTACATGCGAAAGAAAATTAAAGAAAATTGAGTCAGATTTGAACTCCAGACAAGAGTGCAGCAGCCACACTCTTTTAGGGTTTGAAAATAGTTTGCTGCACTGGCCCTCAAAACACATTAACTGTTAGGTTTGACACATATACATACAGTATCAACATGGTGCTCATGTTATACTCATTGTGTTTTCTTAACTTTTAGCTACTTTATTTTGGGAGAAAATAAAAAGAAGTCAAGCGACTTGTATTTCTATCGAAATTCTGGCCATAGCATTTTGCCCCTTCACTGATCTTAGCAGTACCATTCCCCCTCTATCAAGAGAAAGAAAAAATGCAGCCATGTCATGAACCCCAGCGCGCGCTAGTGCGCCCTGTGTTGCTGCTATAGCCAGTTGAACTAGCTAGCGGCGTTTGGTATTAAAAGTAGCGCGTTTTTATCTTTGTTATTTCTGTGGCTTGGGCTCAGAATAAAAAAAAATAAAAAAAATAACGCCGCCAGTCCAGGCGCGCCCAGCTACCAACCTGCTGCTGCTTCTAGGCTTTGCTTGAGCTGAAAAAAAAGGCTTGGGTATGGATTCAAACTGAAAAAAAAATATCCATGCTACCTTATCTATGGGGTCAAACTACGTCCGGGAACAAACTGATATGCCTATAGCAATATCGCATCATCTGTAGTGGTGGTTGCATTTAATTGCTTTGGTTCCTCGATGCTTTCGAGACGATAACCAGGCGAGGTTTTTATTTTGGTGATAGTATGCTCACGAAAAAAAAAGAGAGACCGTTGATTTGGTCTATGTACACTGTCTATATTGCAAGATATTATTTTTTATGTAACTATGTACTTATGTTTGCATGCTAGTACAATTATGTGTTTCAAACGTGTTTGTTCCTTAACAAATTCCACCAGAAACCATTGACCGGTTGACGGTTCAAACCCATAAACCTCTGCAACTAATATTATGTTTGACAACAATTATATTGCTAATGTTGGTATGATTTATGTCATTGCATTATATTAGGCCAGTTAAGGAAGAAATCCAGATTTTTTTTCTTAAAATTAGAGAAATCATACCCTCCAAAATTTGGCAATCATGTTTATTTAGGTTCATACACGAATCACGATAATATTTTGGTCAAATGCATAGATACTACTTGAACCATAGTCAAGTGATGAAGTTTATGATCAATCAAACGATCTATAATTAGGCCAAATACCTTCACCACATGATTTTTAGAAGGAACCAACTGTTTTATTGGGTGTCTAATTTTACGAATTGAAAAAAAAAACAACGTTGTGCTTTGCAGGATCGAACAACCATCTTCCCATGTGAACCGCTTCCGTATTTGATGATATATCAATTTACATTTTTATATGTTCCGAAAACAAAAATGCACTCCAGATGTTGGGTGCATGATGTAGAGCTTTAGAGCTCCATTAACATGTTGGGTGCAAGATGTAGAGCTGCATCATTAGAGAGCTCCATCATTGGCTATTTATCATATGATTTTCCAATGATGTACCGTTATGGTCGAAGAAAAAAAAGAATGAATGCGATAATTATTTGATTCATATCAGACTAGTTTGAACCATGCTATTCTCCCTAAAAAAAAATCGATCCATGATCAAGCATTAAGGGTAGTGGATCTCAGGAGAGGATGATTTATTTTATTCCTTTAAGTGAATAGCAATGCATCCCCTTAAGCGAATCATATAAATTACATTGTTGAAACAATCCGCACAGTCACAGACTTAGTTGCGATTGTTGTATGTTCTTGGTACCATGAGTGTCTCATATTTATCCCCTATACTATCATGTGTAGTAAAAGACTGCATAAAAACAGGGGGAGAAAAAAAAAACAAAGGTGCAGATATGCCACCCCTTACGTGGTCATGATCGCGTACTTGTCATACGCCAATACTTTTTTGCTCGTATCTACGCAATTTTTTGGTTGAGTGATCCATGATCCTCCCAAATCCTTGGCAATTCAAAGACTCGCAATGAACTTGTCGCGCCATTTTTTTAGGGAGCAACATAATTACATTAAAAATTATCCTCACATTTTATTGGAATTTATCCTCACATTTTATTGTGAAAGTGCATACTTCATATATCCTCACATTTTATTGGAATTTAATAAATATTAATTTCTCTTGTTTATTAATTTAGAGAAATAATGGAGGATCTGTTTCATTAGTATCAATGTTAGCTTCTATTTACATTATCTCTACATTTTGACACGTGATATATTCTTGATTACTATGAGCCTCTTTTTATTTATGGCTCACAGAAGAAAAAAGAGATAATAGCAGAAAATGCATAAGCCACTAGTGTGCTTGTTGACTCATGTCATGAAAGAAAATTGAGTTATGAAAGGTACTCTAAAAGAGGTAACCTAAATTTGTCGAACTAGAAGTTCCGACGATTGAAAAAAAAGATAGTCTCTATTCAAGGATGTACATGAGACCTTTTAAGGCTCACAATGGTAGCTTTTAGCACCTTGTGTTTGTTTTGACACACGAAATTCCCTTGAAAATTGAGATTCAAAGTACTGAAACTGTAAAAGTTTTAAATTTGAATTATGAACATGCCAAGTGGTTTTGTATAATCAAATAAATGACATTCTCCGTAGATAATTTCTTCATAAAATGGCTTGAAGCATTACATCGCCTAACCAACGTAGAGAATTTTGTCATAAAGTGGCTTGATGCATTGCATCGCCCAACCAACGCCTAGTTGGTGCGTTGTGAATCCATATCGAATTTCAAGAACCCATCCAAATATTTGATTCACCCCCCCCCCCCAAAGTGGGTTGATGTCGTCAATCACACATTTTAAAAAAAATATGTATGTCGAGCACCTAGAAGACATTTTGTCTCTAGAAGAGATCAACGGTTTTTGACATGAACTCATGAAGAAATTTCAACATTGAGTATGTCACCGTTACCATGACTAAATGTGATTGATTGATTGAATAATTTATATTAGTTTCACTTCTCAACAATTGTGCAAAATAATTCATTCGGATGGAGACATTTGAATACGAGTATTATTTTTACATGCTATATGTTCCATCTGGAGAACATTACCCAACTCATTTTAACCCCTTTTTGAAGGAGGAGTATGTGATTAATGTATTCTCGTATGTGAAACTCCTATTCCAAAGAGGATAGTATTTAGAGTTCAATGAGGATTACAAATTTCAAGTATGAGATTTTTTATCTCGTAAAGAGGATACATTATTCTTCTGGCTCGAGTAATATGCCAAAAGCATATAACTATGACATTGATCATATGATTCATGTCATGAGGGGGAGGAAATACCTTATTGCATGACATGAACTTTTATATCAATCGTCTCCTTTCATACTTGAATATGTGTAAGAATTTCAATCTAATTGATATCTTAAAAATTATGAGCTTTGACACATATGAAACATGTAAATATTGCCTATGCAATCATATAGATCCTCTATAAGGATCATGACCTTGTTAGTTCTGATTCCATAGAAATTGAGAACACGAGAGAATCATAAATAAATGATCAAATCAATGCCCTTGAAGAGGCAACAACTCGTGTAGATGAAGAACTACCTACATTTGAGTCTATGATGATCATTGATGATATTCACTTTTAAAAGCGCTTGAAATCATATGATTTCCTTAAACCACTTCAAGTGGAATTGTGTCTGACTATATATTGGCCAAAGGTGAAGTCAACACCCGTGCGTGTAAATATACGCGAGCTCTGCAGTTAATGCATCGAGCATATTTGGGAAGTACTTTAGATGCCCCTAGAATCCATGTTCGTTTAGAATAATATATTCAATTCTCCGCACCCTAATGGTTGAATGCGTGAGATTATTGAAATAGAAACATGATATATTGCATGTGATGCCCATATGTTTCTAATGGTTATAATTATAGTTATAACCCACAATCCTCTCGTTGTTAAGAGTGATTATGGTGTTTCGTTGAGTTTGAAGACTACGAATATGAAAGTAACTAGTTACACAAAATGATCGTACGAATCACTATATGTGAAATCCATGGAGGCTATTGCCCATGAGATATACTTCTTTGCTAAAGAAAATTGAAGATAAACACTCGCGAATAGTTTAGGTGCACATGCATATTATTTAAGTATGACACATGTCATGAGTATATAACATGTCATAATGATAGTTTTTATTACTATTCGAATGATCATGTAGCATCATATTACATTACACATTATGGATTTCCCACACGTTCATTTTCAGGTATGCAGTGTAACATCAAGATGATGCAAAGAGGGGGAGAATAAATTACAAGACGATGTACTTTTTTTACTTAGCCGAGCTTTTATCCCACAGGGTTTTTCTAGCAAGGTTTTAATGAGGCATGCAGTCGTAGATGAGTTCAAGACTAGACCAAGCTCCCACTCATACGATGTACTCTTTTCCCTCTGTCAGAGATTTTATCCCAACGGGTTTTGCTCGACGAGGTTTTGATGAGGCATCACATTAGTGAATATTCAAGGGGGAGTGTTATGAAATATGTAATTGATACTGGTGAATATTCACAGTATATTGTACTGCCTTATATACTTGATATGATTGACTCCCACACTCTATATAAAGGGTGTCTTGGTGGAGAATAATACACACATCAATATAATTCTCCCTACGATACTTGTCTCTCTTTGTTCCTCGTCTCTTCTCCATGTTTGAGTTTATAACCCTTATTTTAGTTTTTCCATTAGTGATAGGAAAAGATGTAGTTCTTTTGTTATGTAAATATTTTTCCTTGAATAAGAGATATATAGAAGATGTACATCGCATTTGCTTAAATGGATTAACTTATTAATAATGAGATTAACAGTGGGTTGCATCAGATCTTATAGTGATAATGGTTTGTGCTGGGTTAGGTATTTCAAATTTGATGTTACAAGGTTGTTGTGTTATTGTTTGATTACTGTGATATGACGCTATTATTCATCATAATTTATTTACTTTTGATATAGACTTCAAAATCGTGTCAGCATTCATACTTATCTGAAAATTCTCTTAAAATAACAAAATTAACCTGTAAGAAAATAATGCATGCAAGTATTTGAAAATATGATAATAAAATATTCAATGTTAAGATAGAAAAAATTAATTTTCAACTATAGTAAGTAGTATTGAAAACTGATAATATTATTAATTAAGTTGATTGAATTTATTCTTAAACTTTTTCCTTATCATTCTTTATACAAATAACTTGCGTGTGTGATACAAAGAATCTAAAATTATTTTTATTTTACTTTTAGTGTTAACTTATTATGTACAATTGCAGGGAACTAAAGAGTTAATAGTAGTAAAGATAAATTTTCAACGTTGAAAAGATAGGAAAAATGAAGATAATCAGGCGTGACCTTTGTGGTAGAGTGAGACAACATCAATGGGATGTTCTCTAACTTTGTAATTTTGATTTTAGTTAAAATAGGTACTTTTAATATATTAGTCATCACACAAAAAGTGCACATTATCCAATATCTCATACATGATAATCCGTTTAATTCGCATGTTGTTCTTTAAACAGTGAATTGATATTGGACTCCTTATTGCATGTTAGTGTTTTTTGTTAGTGTGTTCAATATTAAAGTGTTTTTGTAGCAATAGATGTTAGAGTACTACAAATTTTTAATAATTCTTCCTTCACAAAAAAAATGTTTAAACTTTGTTTCAAATATTCTACTTGTTTTTCTCTTGGACACATTACGAACATCAAAATGTCATATATCATTTTTAGTGAAAGCCTTATTGATTTTCTAAGGAGTATCACAAGGTAATAGCACTTTACATGCAAGATAATGAGTCTATATTGATTCAAAATAATTGATTCGTCAATCTTTTCAAGAAAATTATCAAATCCTACTACCTATATAAAAGAAGTTATGGCCAGTTTGCGTGGCAGTGTTGGTCCAATTACGTGCTGCCAATTCGGACCAAGTGCCAGCGAAATGCCTACGTAATTGTGACGTGTAGAAAAGGTCGGTTATGCCCTTGCTGACGTGGAGGGGATAGGCTGTGGTTGAAGGGCGATTTTGTCTTTTGAGATGTCTCTGGTTGGTCTGTGCTGTGGAGCATGAACTTCTTAGTCGGTGATCTTCTTGGTGGGACAGGTGGCGATGCTCCGAGTAGCTGTGGCTGGTCTCCGGCAATCGTTAGTGGGACAGGTGTCGACTTTTTGCCATTTATTCTTAAGAATGTGGGAGAAGGCTCCTCTGATGTTTGTGTCATTTGCTGATCTATTGTCACCAGGTTAGTTCTTTCGTCTCTCTTCGTCTTCGTGTTTTCTACGGTTTGTGGGTTTTGTTTTCGCCGGCTGCCGGAAATTGGTATGGTATCGGTTTGTCAGGTTCTGTAGGGTTGTTGAATTGGGTTTTTTGACTTGGGTTTTACTTTTTCATTTTTTTCGGGCAGTTGGTGGTTGGAGGGGGGGGGGGTGGTGTTTATTTGGTTGATTGTGGATTGAATATTTACTCTGCCATGTGGGTTGTTTTAATACTTACCTGCGTGTGTGTTTTTTATGATGATGATTTACAAATAGGTATTTCTATGTGGTTTGATTGCTTGCATGTGTGTGTTCTGGGGTTTTATTGTTGGCTAATGGCGTTATTACTGCATGTAGAAGTGTGCTGTATATACGTAGAGGTTTTGCATGTGGTGGTTGTAGCCAGTTGATAAGATGATGCCTGGTTAGTATGATTCACATTTGCTTACATTCGGTGTTGGTGTTTGCAGGTTGATTGGCTGTTGGTTCGGCAAGGAATTCGTTGTGATCGCTTATCTGGTATGGTCATGTCTGTTAGAGTTGGCAGTGTGTGTTTTGTTCATGCCTGTTGTTTGTTGCTGAGTTCCTGATCTGGCTTGCTAGCGTGTGGGATTTGTGTCTTGCCATCCCTTTGGTTTTTGGTTTGTTTGTTTGGTTGAGTTAATTTTACCTGGTTTAATGTGTAATGCTGGCTCAGTGTCTTAAGCTGGTGCGTTTATTTTAGTAATGAGGCATCTTGGTGAGGTTGGAATCGGTATAAATCATGTGTAATCTGGATTCATGGTGCGACTGAGAATTCGCGGTGTAAATGTGGTTTGCCTGCTGCTTGGTTATTTGGTATAGATTCTGTGTCTGTGATGTTGTTATCGTAGTTGAAGTTCATTGATGTTTGTGGCTTTTTGTAGTGTGTGGCCTGTAGTTTCTAAATGACTACAGGTAGTCTTGGGAAACGTACTCGCCGGGGTTTAGTGGGGGAGGAGCTAGCACGCGGTTCAGGATTATCTGCAGAAGTTAACACTCGTGGCCCGGCTCTTCGGCCGACGGGTAGACCGTGGTTGGGAAATGCGGAACGTGGGCCTTCATCTGATCGCTTATCTGGTATGTTCATGTCTGTTAGAGTTGGCAGTGTGTGCTTAGTTTCATGCCTGTTGTTTGTTGCTGTGTTTCTGTTGTGGCTTGCTAGCGTGTGGGATCTATGTCTTGCCATCCCTTTGGTTTTTTTGTTTGTTTGTTTGGTTTAGTTACTTTTACTTGGTTTAATGTGTAATGCTGGCTCAGTACCGCGGTTGGAAAATGCGAATAGTGGGCCTTCATCTGCAGGAGGTAATATGGCTGCCGTAGCTCCGCGGCCCCCGGGTAGACCGCGGGGGCGTATTGCGAATCCCAGCCCGTCTGTGTCCACCGCAGATGTAAGGGGCTCTGTTACCGGTTCTGTTGTCTATACCGCGATACCAGGTAGCAGTGTGCAAGCACCTAGGTGTGTTTCCCCGTATCCCATGCCTGTTGGTTCCATGGCTATGAGGGGCTTTGGGCTGAATAGACCGTGTGTTGGTGTTGCGGCCGGATATGGTACTGCTTTGGATGCCTATAATGGTTTACCAAACACTGTGCTGTCCTACATGCCAGCTGTGTCATCTGGGTTGCTGAATATTGCTTCAGGCGCGTCGGTTTCTTCATCGCCAGGTTCATTACAGCATCCACACACTGCATATGTGCCTCCCGGGAATAGGGGAACCTCTGTTGTGCGTCCTGCTGTATCTGTGGGTGAATGTAGTAGTCGTGCTGGCGGTGCTGCTCCAGTTCCCGAACCACCACGTTAGTCTTCTGTTCTCGATTATGGTTTCATTTGTATTTATATGTGTTTTCAGTTATGGTTTGATATCTATTAATTGGTTTTTTATTTGGTTGTGCAGGTCAGAGGCGTACGAAAAAGTGGGAGCGGGGTGCTCCGCCCCCGCCTATGGAGCCAAGCATGCTGCCCTCTCCACGGAGATGTCCACATTGTGATGCTAAATTATTTGCGTACGAACCGGATGGCTTTTGCTGCGGTGAGGGGTGTGTAGTCCTTGCCCCCCATGAGATCCCAGATTCGTTGGCAGAGTTGCTCTTGTCTGACAATGTGACTAGCGAAGATTTTCGGAACAATATTCGCGCATACAATTGCCTGTTTTCTTTCACTTCCATGGGTGTGAAAGCTGATCCTGACACGAAGAATAAAAGCAAAGGGATCTATACATTTCGTGTACAAGGGCAGATATACCACTACATTAATGATATTGATCCTGGCCAACAACCTCCTAGATATCTACAGGTTTATTTCTATGATCCAGCCTTCCAGCTGCAAAGCCGATTGAAGGCTTTTGAAAATCTTGACCCGGCTGTTATTTCATGCTTGACTGATATTCTAGAGGCCAATCCTTATAACCAGTCATTTCAGTCTATTAGTGCAAGCCCTGAATTTGCCGATTGTGATGTTCGAATTAAATGTGATCCTGGACTTGATCAGCGAACGCAAAATTTACCCACATCTGATCAGGTTGCAGCAATTTGGATTGACGATGAGTCGCGCGCTGGTAAATATGTCCGTGATATTAGGGTGAGGCATAAGAGTGGTGAGCCAAAGAGTATTCAGTATCATCTGGGTTGTTTTGATCCGCTTCAGTATCCTATCATGTTTCCTCGTGGGCAGCCTGGATGGCATTCTAGAATTTATAAAAAACCTCCGAAAAAGAAGCCACGAAAAGGTAGTTTGATGTTGTTAGCTACTATGTGTGAGTTCATATTAGCAGTGTCGTTGTGTATGTTGTGTTGCTGAATAATGAGCCTTTAACTGCAGGTCCAAGTGATGCGGAGTCTAAGAGTGCAACTGTTAGCTGTCGTCAGTATTACTGCTACCGGTTACAGATGCGAGATATACGCCGGTCATCGATGTTGTTCTTTGGGCGTCTGCTTCAGCAATACATGGTCGATATGTACGTGAAACTTGAGACAAGCAGGCTAGATTATGTGCGTCAGCATCAGGACACCATCCGAGCGGATCTTTACCAGGGAATACTGGACAGCATCACTGCAGGGGAGATGAACCCAAATAATGTCGGGCGTCAAGTTGTGTTGCCGCCGTCTTTTGTAGGTGGGCCCCGTGATATGAAGCGTCGTTACCAGGATGCAATGGCTTTGGTGCGTAAATACGGTAAACCTGATTACCTTGTCACGATGACATGCAATCCCAATTGGGCAGAGATTCGTGCGGAGCTTCTACCATTTGAGCTACCTCAAAACCGGCCAGATTTAGTAGCGCGAATTTTCCGGGCGAAAACAGTAGAATTCAAGCGGGATTTGATTGATAGGGAGATACTTGGCCCAATTGCTGCTTACACGTACGTGATTGAGTACCAGAAGCGGGGTCTACCACATGTGCATTTCCTACTGATTCTAAAAAAATTTGCCAAGTTAATGAGTCCTGATAGAATTGACAAGTACATATCTGCTGAAATACCTGACCCGCATGCAAATCCTCATTTACATAATGCAGTGAAGAAACATATGATGCATGGTCCATGTGGTGAGTTTAACCGACAGTGCCCTTGCATGCGACCTAAAACTGGCTGCAAGAACAAATATCCCCGGGAATTTTCAGATGTTACAAGGACTGGTGATGATGCATTTGCAGTTTATCGCCGGCAAAGAAATGGCCGAACTGTTGAGGTGAGAGGGCAAACATTGGACAACAGGTGGGTTGTGCCGTATAATCCTTACTTGCTTGCTAAGTATGACTGCCACATAAATGTGGAAATATGCTCAACCATAAAGGCTGTTAAATATCTGTACAAATATATATACAAAGGTCACGACAGGGTTGTGTTTCAAGTGATATCAGAGCAGAAGGGTTGCATAGATGAAATAAAGGCTTTTCAGTCTGCTAGATGGATTTCCCCGCCTGAAGCTGCTTGGCGTATCTTCAAGTTTCCTTTGAATGAGATGTATCCTCATGTCACTGTTCTCCAGCTTCATCTACCTGGGATGCAGTCCATTGCATTCAACAAATATACGAAACTTGCGTATATCGCGACGGATAAGAAATATAAGAAGACGATGTTAACCGAATATTTTGAAACAAATAAACGGGATCCAGAAGCTAGGCGGTGGCTCTACAGTGAGTTTCCTGAACATTATGTATGGAATTCTACGAATTCGGAGTGGACGCCTCGGAAGAAAGGTGATGCTATTGGTCGTATAGTGGCTGCAAATCCCGCAGAAGGTGAGCGTTTCTTCTTGCGTATACTACTAATGCATGTCAGAGGTGCAGAATCGTACGAGCATCTTCGGACTGTCAGTAGTCATGTGTGTGAAACATATCGTGATGCTTGCGAAAAACTTGGGCTGCTTGAGAAAGACACTGCATTGGAAGATTGTTTAGAAGAGGCTACAACATTCCAGATGCCACACACTTTGCGACGACTGTTTGCTACCATTCTGGTCTTCTGCCAGCCGAGTAATCCTCGGCAGCTGTGGGAACGATTTTATGCTAAGCTTTCTGAAGACTACCGTCGTGGAGAAGCCTGTAGTGAAGGTCAGGTCCTTTCAAGAACTCTAAGACATGTAAATATGGTTCTTGAGTCAATGGGAAGGCAGTTAAGAGATTATAACTTGCCGATGGATATTAATGGTTCGGATGAAGTTGCACCGCTAAATCGAGAGATCGATGAAGAGTTAGCAATTCCTATCCCTCCAGAGGACATTGCGGCATCAAAGCAACTGAATGAGGACCAGCAAACTGCATATGATGTAATCATTGATCATGTTTTGCGGAAGAAAGGTGCGTGTTTCTTTGTTGATGGGCCTGGTGGAACTGGGAAGACATTCCTTTACAGAGCTATTCTCGCTCATATTCGTGGCATGGGTTATATTGCATTGGCTACTGCCAGTACAGGTATTGCGGCATCCAACTTACCTGGAGGTCGAACAGCGCATTCTCGCTTCAAGCTACCTCTGGACACAAAAGAGAGGAGTTGCTGCAACATTGGGAAGCGGACTGCCTTAGCAGAGCTGATTCGACAATCAAGTGTAATTATATGGGATGAGGTCACAATGGCAAAGAAGCAGAATATCGAGGCTTTTGAATCTATGCTCCGCGATATATGCTCAAGCAACGAATTGTTTGGAGGGAAGGTTGTTGTTTTCGGTGGTGATTTTAGGCAAGTACTTCCTGTGACAGTGCGAGCAACGAAGGAGGAATGTATGTGTAACAGCATTGTTGCTTCACACCTGTGGCCTCACATGCGCCTATTACGTCTAACGGCGAACATGAGGGCAATACATGATCCATCTTTTGCGGAGTTTCTACTATCAGTCGGGGATGGCAGCTTGCAAGAAAATGATGAATCCTTATTAAAGCTACCGCAATCTATGGTTGTGCCTTTTGTAAATGAAAGGGCATCGATTAATGCTTTCATTGATTACGTTTATCCTAACTTTGAAAGCGATTGCTTGAAATCTGATTACCTTGTCTACCGGGCCATCTTGACACCAAGAAATGATTGTGTTGATTTACTGAATCAAATTTTAC
This sequence comes from Linanthus parryae, assembly GCA_023055425.1. Classification (NCBI taxonomy): domain Eukaryota; kingdom Viridiplantae; phylum Streptophyta; class Magnoliopsida; order Ericales; family Polemoniaceae; genus Linanthus; species Linanthus parryae. Next base: position 94,027,481 of record JALGPY010000003.1, read on the forward strand.
TTGATAGATTCCCTGGAAATACACATGTCTACACAAGTTTTGATCATTGTCTTCCCGGTAGCCGAGATAACCATTCTTTAGAGTTTTTACATACTCTTACACCTAATGGACTGCCTCCTCATGAGCTGCGCTTAAAACGTGGTTGTCCTGTGATGTTGTTACGAAATTTAGATCCATCTGCCGGGCTGTCTAATGGTATTAAACTCATTTGTAAAAATCTCCTCCCTAATGTCATACATGCTGAAATAGCTATAGGACACAATAAAGGGAAGGATGTCTTCATACCTAGGATACCACTCAGGCCATCTGAGACAGACAACTACCCAGTTGAGTTTGAAAGAAAACAATTCCCGGTCCGACCATGCTTTGCTATGACAATTAACAAGTCCCAAGGCCAAACCTTGCAGTATGTTGGTATTTATCTTCCTCAACCAGTATTTTCGCACGGACAACTCTATGTTGCATTATCTCGAGCAACGTTGTCTGCGTCGGTGAAAATTTTAATACATCCACTTGATAATATCCAAACTGTTGACAGTACCCAGAATGTTGTGTACAAACATCTGCTGCGTCGAGCATCGGGCCAATTATAATAGTGATTCGCAATAGGAATGGTATATACTATATATACATACATATATATATATATATATAATCTTTTGTGTGTTTTTTTTTTTTTTTTTTTTTTTTTTTTTTGTCATGCTTTCGTTTGTGTTACTGGATATACGACACATGAAATTATGGCCCCAAATATGTGCTTACTATAATCTTGCCTGGCTGCATTATTATGGTTTAAATTTGTTGTTCGCTTGATTTTGCTATATTAAATGTACTTGCTGCAAAGTTAAACGATTGCATGATTATCCATCAAGTTTTTTTTCTTTGTTTTACAATCTCAAAAACATGTAACTACAAATGCGGTGCTTATATATGCTGCCTGTGTGTTGTTGTTGTAAACTAGGGATAGAAAGTGATATGCTAAAGTTAACTGCCCTGACTGATCAATTGAAAGAATGGAAGATTAAACTTCGTGTCGTCGAGAAGTACCGTGCAACAACCGCTCGATTTGGCAACACTAAGTATCAGCGATATGTCCTTTGTGATAGCGAGGTTAGTTAACGAGTAGTACACTGACCTCATCCAATACCTGTGTCATGATTATCATTACCTGCTTTGTCCTATGCAGGGCAAAAAGATACAATCCACAGCCTTTGACTATGAAATTGAAACGTTCGATAAACAGCTACATCCATATCATTCATACTGGTTCAGTGATGGTGCTGTACGCCGTGTTAACCCGCAACATCGCTACATTGATCACGATTATGTCCTTGTTCTGGATGCTCAGATGAAAATTGTACCAGTCGAAGATGCTGCAGATGAAAGGGGAGCTGTTACGTTCAATTTCAAGAATCTGGCTGACGCCCGCGACCTCATCGGGAAACCTGACAAATTTGGTAGTTTCCCCCAATATTTTATCATTGCATCGCTTGCTGTGTTGTTTATGCGTTGCTCTTATTTAGTTGTGCTTGTTATTGCTGTTCTTGCCGTGGATATCTTTGTTCGTTCCATCAAAATTTACATACTCACAATATATGTATACATGTGCAGATGTTGCAGTGATAATCATAGCTGTCATGTCGCCGAAGACAGTGCCATGGAAGGATTCAAGTGGTCGTTCAAAGGTTCGAGATATAGTTGTTGTTGATGATACGTAAGTTCTTGGATGTGCCTTGCTTACTTCAAATATACTGCTCTGTGCCTATTCTTGTTAGTTAGGTATGATCATATTATAAGCAGTGGAAGTTCTTGAATCGATAGTATAATTAAATATTTTCAGCTACACTGCAAACATTGCTTTGTTATGCTCTGTAAAGTAATAGAAGAATGAAAGCATAGCAGATCAACATTGAGTTTGTGCAATATGACTTGTGAGGAATGAACCATCAGTGTATGCAATAAAGATATTCTTGATTTGCCTGATAAATTAATATGACTATCTATAACACTTGCATGTTCCTTTGATTCATCAATTTTGTTTAGTTTATACTGGTATGGAATGTAGATATGAAATATACATGTTATATATATGTAAGATGCCTTTAGTTATTTATGATGCTGAAAATTGTTATGTAATCGATGATATCATATCGTGTCTTTTTCCTTCCCATTACTGAATCTTATCTACTCTATCTATTTGCTGTGTTCTCTAACTTCATTTGCCTTGCCAAACAGTTTGAGTCCAGTGTGCTTGTCAGCTTGGGATGAGATAGCAACTACTGATGCAGAAAACGTGGCCAAGTTAGCAAAGTCCCAGCCAGTGGTCATCGTCACTAATGTTGTGGCATCGAAATACTCCGGTATCAAGATGCTAGCCTTTGCTAAAATGTTGATGTGTGATATGTTATGTTTGTATTTACTGTTATATTTATAAGTGGTTTTGCCTGTGATTCCCAGGGTTCTCCTTGAAAACTACCATGTCTACGATGTTCTTGACTGATGTTCCTGATCCACGAGTTGATGAATTGTTGGATTGGTAAACTGCCTTCATTATCTACCTATATGTAGTGCATAGGTTGTCGTCTGGTAGTTTATGTTGACAATCTAAAGATATTGCAGGCATGATGCTAACTTAGAGAAAATTGATGCTATCAGTGACCCTGAGATGTTACTGAAAAAGAAAGTTGCCAATACTTCTACATCTGAGTTCAAACTTGTGAAGATTGCAGATTTACCAAGTAGTCCGGTAACTTGTCCTGTCTAGCATTGTAATCATGAGCAAGTTTATCTACGATGTCCCCGATTGACTTAATGTTATTTTGCATTGCAGCAGGCTGGTTTTGATGAAGTCTGGGTGAGAGTGTGTGTTGTTGTAGCACCATGTAGTCAGCGGCCGTGGTATACCGCATGCAACAAGTGCAACCGGGCTACTAACCACGTGCTCGGCGAAGTATTTGCTTGCCCAGGCTGTGAAAAAAATGACTGCATTTCTGCACCATGGTATGCCCCGTTCAATCTGACATAATTTTTTTGAAGTTAATGTTTACGAATTCAATAACTCATGTCATCTGTAGTTGTATACACAACAGTCCATTTGTGAGCAACGGTGTTTTTCTCATGTAATCATATGATTTCTAATTGTGATGTAAAAAAATTGATATCATGCAGGGGGCGCCTCGGAGTTCGAATTGGTGATGGCAGTGGTGAACTTGAGGTTGCTATATTTGGACATGCTGTTGAAACAGTGCTAAATAAGAGTTCGGTCATCCTGTCTGCAATGACTCCCGATGTAAGCTAACTACGCCCATATATCGCAATTTTGAGTTGAACTGCGGCTGATTCCATGTGATGTTGATTAATATAGTCGTCTTATATTGGCATGCAGGAACAGAGCGATGTGTTGTCCAAGGCGAATGATGCAGCGGTAGACAAACGGTTCTATTTCCGCCTGGCTCCATGCAGCAGCAAGAATCCACGCTGGCTTAACAAGTGGAGTGTTCGCCAAGTTGAGATTGCATCAAATTATCTCTGTGATGAAGGCCTGTAAAACTATGTAATCAAATATGTATGTAGATATAAGGACTACACTTAGCAGTGCGTTTTGGAGACAGCAGTGCATAAAATTAACAACTTGTGCTTACACAGTTGTTATTTTTATGCCTTTTGATAATATTTTTTGTGCAGTTTCAGAGCAAAACGTATCAGTCATTTTGTGCATGACGTATCTGTTGTAGTGGTAGGGTTAAGTAATGTCTCGAATCATAGCAGAGACATGGGTATTTTTTTGGGAATACCTTTGGGATAACATATCTGTAAGATAACATATAATGTTTTGTTTGTTTTGTATCGGTGCTTTTCCTTGATATATATTTCATACGCCACTTCTAATATTTATTTATTGCACATCCATCTCTTTAACATATCCAGCTTCACATTGATTGCTGGCAATTCATTGTTGTTTGATGTCAGTAATTTTCTATGATTCATGTATTTGCATATATTATTCAAGTTAGTGTCTAATTATTGTTGTGTCATTGTAAAATAGACGTCTTTTATAGATATCTATACAAAAGTTATTATGTACACATTGTTTTGATGCAATTAGCGGATAGTTTCTATGATTCATGTATTTGCATATATTATTCAAGTTAGTGTCTAATTATCGTTGTGTCATTGTAAAATAGACGTCTGTTATAGATATCTATACAAAAGTTATTATGTACACATTGTTTTGATGCAATTAGCGGAAAGTTCAATTTATCTGCGTACAAATCAGGCTGGTGTGATAGATGACATAGCAATTTAAACTTTGACGAATACAAAATTATAATAAAATCAGTTATTAATAAAATTGCAACCCTATTACAATGCAATACTGGACTCCAATTTACACGCAATGATCTTTCGTATAATTTTTAAACGCCGATACAGATATATTAATTTCTTAAACGAGGACTCAATTAGTTCCCAGCAATCAACTATTATGTGTCAGTTCTCGAGTAAACTCAGCCAATCATATGCATAATATTAAATATCTAGACATACAAGGGCCTGCACTGCAATTTTAGTCGAGCATATTAAATTAATCGCGCAAAACTTCATTGAGTATTCATGACCACCCACTGCTCCTCCCACCCAACCCTTCATATTGCAAATCTTAGGTATCGCCGCCAGGATTCATCTGCTTCAGGTATGTTTCGTTTAGGGGTTTACTTACAAATTGTAATATCACATGAAAAAGAAAGGGGTTAGAACAAGTTCATAAGTGTACTTGCTTATATACGTATACCCAGCTCATTGAAATCAGCTATCATCTGTTTGTGTTATTGTATTCAACATTTTCAATCTGTAGTGTTTGCAATTGCGAGCTTATAGTGACAATCTGTTTTTCCCCCTTCGATATTGTTTCTGTACTTTTGCCTGCAATTACTATTTCATCAAAGTATGCATGCTCAAGATGCCGAAGATTTGAAATGTGTAAATGAATAAATATATAAAACACGAGTTCTTGGATACTTTGAACCGCATTATGTTTGTGTCATTGTAAGAATGCATAACTATGTTATGGTCCTTCCGGTTTGTCACTGTAGTGTGCGTTTGTGTGTGCGTGTGTAATACAATATGAACTTATTAAAGAATTGATGTGGTTGCCATTTGTATACAGAGCCTATATTCTGCAATCAAACATTAGCAGTTAAGGCCTTAGCATTGGAATCAGTATGAATTTCTTCAAAGTTATCGTATCAAGTGATCCAGAAAATGACAGACTGGTAAGCTTATATATAAATCTTCTAATATCAGTATATGCATATGTTTTAAAATAGTTATTGAGTACATGTTCTGCATACAAGGAACTTAATAATATTATTTCAAACATGCAATCTAATCAACCGTTGTTCCGCTTGCAGTCCTTGCCTCGTATCTTTGTTGATGTATACAGGAAAGATGTTGGAAAGATTGTCCGGCTACGAACTCCCTCCGGCGCAATCTTTGACACGACGATTCTTGCAGGCAACAATGAACTGTATCTTGGCAATGGGTGGAAAACTGTGGTCAAGTTCAACTCAATCACTTTGGGATATTTTGTTTTCTTCAAATTTAGAACGAATCTGAGCTATGATATAAGGATAATGGATCCAACGTGCACCGAAATCACTTACCACAGTATTGTTAAGCAGGAAAGCAACGCTACTGCAGGCATTAAAGAAATAGCACCTCGCTTCTTCAAGCTTTACGATCCATTTAACAAGAAAGATACCACCCTGGTAACAATCTTGGGTAATTTGTGTACGTGTTCTCCTTAATTACAATTTATTGAGTAGCTACCTCTATCGGATAACCATCTTCTTTGTGCAGCGAATCCCTCCAAAGTATGTTGCTCGTCACTACGACAGCATTGCACACATTGTTTACCTACATGTGCCCAACGGGGCATCGTGGAATATCTGCATCGATCAAGTAGAAAATGAGTATTACTTTGGCATGGGATGGCTTCAATTTGCCAGTGCTTATCGCATCCCTCCTAAAGCTGTGCTTATGTTCAAATATGAAGGCAATTTGAATTTCAAGGTTCGTATCATGGATGAATCTGCTGTGGAAATCAACTACGGGCTCAATCCTTCCGTCTTTCGAATGGGTCCACAAGAAAATCATGCTCTCGCTCGTGCGCAAGCTCACAACACTGAAGTGCCATTCTTTGCATTCCGCATCATTCATTCTTACACTACGAGAAAGGGCGGAGTTGTAAGTACTTAATTTCTAATTCCTTGGGATATTTGCGTTGATGCATGATATCAACAGGTTATTTTAAATTGTGCAGAACATTCCTACATATTTTGTGCGAGATTACTTGACTGGTACCCCGAACAAAGTGTGGCTAGAAACATCGGATAATGGCTACATGAGATGGGAAACAACATGTGGTTTCACGCATGCAGGAAATCCTTTCCACCGTCGTCTTGCTTGGTTTAAATACGTGCTGCATTCTCAGCTAGCGCTTAATGATGCATGCGTGATTGAATTGGTGGATCCCAGTATTCCAATGTTTCGGGCAATAGTCTACCGCCAGTAATTTGTCATGTGTAGCAGTCATCTGTGGTATTTGTGTATGTTTTTTTGTTATGTTATTTCTTATTTATGCCCCTTTTGCGGAACTGTATTGCTAATGTAAGCAGAGTAAAGCTAACAGTTGCCTGTTTTAATAGGCTTTTGTGAACAGATGTTTCATACCTGTGTCGTAGACATCATCTGATTTGGTAAAACTTGGTGTTGATCATATATGAAACCTCAATTAATGCTGAAGTGTATTTTTTGGTGAGTGGTGATCCGGTGGTAACTTCACCGCATCGAAATTTCTCCGATATATATAGTCTGGTCAGTTGTTTGTTTAATTGTCGTCAATTTTATGCTATTGCAATTGTGTGTGCATTGTGATATTTATGCATAGTATTTAATGATATCTACGTATCTGATTAAATTATCGGTAGTATATTATTTATTGTATTCTAAAGTACATAACATATGATTTTGTATAATAGATGTTCAAATGGGAATACAATCACAGTCTTAATACTGTGCGTCTACGTTCATATCATACTTGTAGTAACATTCATTCCATATTATAGGAGAGAAATAAACAGTTACATGAAATATACTTTTCGTAATATATGTTGGACTGTATTGAATTTTAAACGTCTGATAATCCAAGATACAGCAGTAATCTTGCTCATATTTTTCTCATGTGATTCCTATTTTGTGCATTTTCGTGGTATATTATTATGCACCGACCGCCAATAACTTTCCATAATGAAACTAACCAAAGCAGGCATTCCTGATATGAACTTCAAAATTTATAATAGCCATTCATGACCAAGTAATAGATTTGTAACATAAATTATGCGGTATATTACAAATAAAATATAATAATTATTCTATTTTCTACGCTTTTTCTTTGAATTTTTTTCATTAACATCGTCGGCTTTCATTTTCAATCGTTCCTGTCGCTCTGCTCTTTCTTTACGTCCTGCCTCCCTCTGTCGGCGAAACATAGCTAAAATAGCTTTCTTATTCCTTTCGTATGATCTTGCCGTATCACTGTCGCATGCCTCGTCTTCGTCTTCGTTTCCTGAGTAAACTGTAGTCTCAGATCCTTTGCCAACAACATAATCATGCCGATGCCATGTTGCCGAATCAACTTCATTATCACTTTCACTGCTCTCCGTGCTTACAGTATACTCCGGCTCCTTCCGCTTTTTGACTTCACTGTGTCGCTTCCCCTTGCTGCTCGATTTCTTTTCTGCAGTATCTGGAGACTTTCTTGCACCGTCCTCTTTCTTGTCCATAGCTATTTTGATATAATGTTTTTGAAAATTTTAAGAATGTTTTTTATAGCAGCAGCTGTATAATGGAAGTTGAAGAGCCTACTGACTGTTTTAATCTCCACCCACTGTATGCATTGCATAGATCCCCTTTTCAATGTTGTATTTATTGTTGCATCTATATAGATACAATTTCCTATCATAGATTGCATTAAAGAGTTACACAGTTTTGTGTGATGCATCAAAGATACCTGCATCAGTTTCGAAATACAGTGTCTCTGTATATTTCTCGTTTGTATATGAAATAAAAATTAAAAAAAAAAAAAAAATAAATAGATAAAAGAAAAAAAAAACGAACAAACAAAATAAATCTCTGATTGATTAATACTCGGTGCTGACACTATCCGCATGGGATACAATCCAAATTGATATTGTTACTTTCTATAATCATTTGTACAACCATTACCAATTCAAAGAATCATAATATAAAGCACCCCTAGCCATCGTTATCTTTGCTGTCGTCAGAGTATATTGTTGACACCGAACCTTAACCAGAGTCACTAACGCGTATACCAATACTTATCGTAAATGGGATGTAGTTTTGCTATTACGGCGTCTTACGAACATTAGATGAAGTTGTCTTTTGTTCAACTGTGTTGATACTGTTACCAACTGAAATGTTCACTGCCATACATTTATAGTTACAAATGCGTATGAAATGTACTCCAATTCCACTTCATTCATACCCAAATCATGTATATAAATGAAGACACAATTACACGCATCCAAATTTATACACGTGATCAGAATACACGAGCGACAGAAGACACGGCAACATATCCAGTTGCTGCTATTGAAATGCGTGCCATAATTTGTCAGCTATAATACTAAATCTGTCTCCCTCTTCATACAACCCAACGTTGCACCACCACAACAACTGGATAGACAAAACTGGGAAAATTAACAATCGCTGCCTTTTGATGTCATCTTCAAAGGAGGAGTCGTCAGACTCATCCGCTACATCCCGAACTTTACTCAATGCAACAACTTTCCAGGATGAAATCCCTCCTAGGATCATGCCTAAATTGCAAAGTAAGCATTATACATTCAGTCATGCTAATCACCGATAACATAAATGTGCATGTGTTTTATGATTTGTGGTGTAATTCTGTGCATAATATATGGTTGATACAGGGATTGCCAGAATAAGTGTGTATGGCTTCGCAGCTTCTGCAACAAGCAGTGGTGGTATCGGTGCAGTTTGTCGAGACAATGAAGATAACTGGATGCTTGGTTTCGTAGGAAAATTAGACGCAACAAATAAACTTGAGAGTGAACTTTGGGCAATCTATCACGGCATTCACTTGGCTTGTGATAAAAACTGGAGTAACATAGAAATACAGACTTCATGCTACAAAGCAATAAAGATATTCCATTTTGTCAAAGATTTTCCTGCAGGTATGAGAAATCAAATCAACCAGGGGCATATTCTGCTCCGAGACATGCACATAGCCCTAAATCATATCGACTACTTAGAAAATTGCGTCGCCAAACAGCTTGCAAGTATGGGAGCACAGCAATTAGATGAATGCAAAATTCTATATGAAGCCCCAGAAATTATACAGGATTTGATTACAGAAGACAAGTTAGAAGCGTGTAGTCGTTATATGTCACCCAGTGATACGGATTAGCTGCATAATTCCAGCTATTTGCATCATATTTTGAATAAATGTTCAGCGTGTGGTTGTTTGGCATGTCGAGATTACTGATTCTGATGCTGCTTAATTATATTGTTACAGCCGCATGTATAATCAGGCATTAAGGTCCTCTATGCTTAAGACATCAAATTGACCAAATGCATAACCTTATTATTAACCTATATAGGTGAAACAGGGTATTAGTACATAAGTCTACATAGCCTTGCAAGCACGTAGCTTCAATAATTTCTAAACATGATCAGTCTAAACAAATTCAAGAGATATGTGAATATTTACACGCTGCTTCTTTACCTAGATCATATTCCACTAACTATTACAATCGAGATTCACACTGGTTTTTTATAAAAAAATGTACCGCAATATTTGTTATCTCATCAAAATCGACCTATGATCCAACAGTATCCGCTTTACTGCTTCCCATACTGATCCCTACTATTGTGCGCCAAATATATTATATGACGTTCGTAAAATAGTACGCAACTTAATACTTGCGTACCAATTGTATACTTGTTGGTTTGAGTCATGTAATTAACAATTCGTATCATTACATGCTTCATTTAATATTCTTCGATTACTGTGTTACTTGTGAACTGAATGTAATACATTGGTAATGTCCACCGTACATATACCTAAATTTGATGGGTTTTCTCCTTTTTTTTTTTTTTTTTTTTTTTTTTTCCCCTTTTTTTAGCAATATATCACTTTAATTCCGATGTTGATCAAACAATCAACTTCTCCAGCTTTTACGTATGTAGGTTGTCGTTTAGCCTCTTCACGTGTCATGTAATTCTCCGGCACCGCCAAAAAGATAGCTTATTGCCCTACCCATACGCATGTATACATACATGCAACACTTCATAGCCATGCAAATTCAGATCACACACACACACACAACTTGTGATAAGCTTGAATGTTATAGCCATCTAAACGGCAAGCTCAGTATAACATACTGATACATTTGAGCTACTAACAACTGATCAATTATGCCAAATCCATCTCATTGTCAGCTTCCCCATGAAATAGAAATGTGTGCCAACACATAGATAAGTTATCTATGCAAAACTGACAATTGCAGTGAAATGATGATGAACAGTCTGAATGCTTTATCGGCTAGCTTGCTCACATGCATTCTCAGCATATGCCTGTCTACCATGCAACCCAAACACTTGGCACACAACAGTATTGCACCCACACACTTGGCACAAACAATACCATAACAACTTTAACCATCTGTAAAATTACATTGCAGTCATTTCACGGACAATGACATTGATGATGCTACAGTATCTACCAGTGTAATACAGCACTATCCTGCTGTTGGAAAATTGACGAATCGCAAATTACACAACACGATCGAATATGTATAGAAATACGTCTCCTTCGCTAATTGCTAGGTGTCGGCATGGATACGAAACAATCTTTGAATCCCCATGTAACAATACACGTAATTTTTTCCTAATAGAACACATTACCCCACATCGTATTCTTAATATACTTCCCAAACAATTTACCACTTACCAGTTATGCACTATATAAACCATTAGCTGCCCGAACGAGACATGCATCCAGTACCATTAAGCGCATCTTATGTTCCAACAATTGCACCACCAACATTCAATCGCCAGACCGAACATCATGACACCATTCACGATAGCAGAACTTCAGTCGGCATTGGTATCATTACTTCATGCAATACTATTGCAATATTACTTTCCAATGTCAGGTCATGTAAGCTCTTACTACACAACGATGTGATATTTAATTGAATCACGGCCACATTTTTTCTCAGGAAGCATACAATGAAGCTTGGATAAGAGTTTACATTCGTATCATCCCAACCACACAGCAGGGATGGTTCAATGCATGTGATACGTGCCAGCAAGAGTGTATTCATTCAAACTATCATAGTTGCCGCAACTCCCAATCCAACACTACTCCCAGGTTAACCAGCTATGACACATGCAAATTCACATTTAAAGTTATTTAGATCAATATTTTACACACAAATATTTATTTCGATACAGATGCCGTCTCATGGTTGAGCTCAAAGATGACACTGGTACAGTGAATGTCACGCTGTTTGGGCAAGCGGGGGAAACTGTGCTTAACACAACAGCTGCAACCTTGGCCCGACTGACGCTAGAGGTGTTAATATAGTACTTACAAATAATAAATCATATAACTACATAATACAACATCGATAACATATTTACAATGGAATTTGTGCCTCACTTCAATGTTATAATTTAACACCAGGAATGCCAGTCTCTCATCATCACTGCCAACACAAGCAATGCATCAACACCTTTCTATGTGCGTGTTGTAAAAGGCGTACACCAAACTAATCGCAGCATATTTCGATGGGTGGTCCGCCATGTTAGGATTGCATGAACATGACGACGCAATGGCAATAATAGTGAATAAGATCCAACCGTGAATATGTATCGATATAAAACTCTCTTGTGACGTACTTTGTTATATTTCATTTCTGTTTGTTGTACGATATGTGATGCAGTACCATATTTCCGTGTGGCTTTGTTGCATTTAATAAAATTTCGTTATATTTTGTAGTTTGCCATTATTGTTGATACTGCATAGTGTACAGACTCTTATAATTGACTGTAAGTACACCAGCGTAGACAAGCAAAGATTACTTATTTTGCATATCTACTTCAGCTATAACCCAATTCCAACTATGCCGACCATGTAATTGCATGCATACCGTTATGCTGAACAACAAGATAAGAATATGCACATATAACTAGATCATGTTGACACTATAACCAAGATTATCGTGATTAACATTCATATATCACTTCATCCCAACTTTGCTGATCATGTTTCATTTCATCGATATGCGGTGACCTCAATGTACGCAACATATAGTAATGCGTGCCGTTCTATCCTGTGCACAATAGTTCAACTAACTAAGTAAGTCAATCATCCTATAAAAGCAGTACCTCCAGAATCTATACTATTAGCAACATACAGCATTGGTGCGACGGCTTTCAATGGAAGTCGGCAACATATCAGCAGTTAGGGCTACTTTGGTGAGTTGTTTCTTCCATTTAGTTATCTTGTCCACAGCATGACAATTGCAAAAAGCTAACACCTAATTAATTATACCTGTCAGCCCTTATACAGAGAAACATGGATTAAGGTATCAATGACTGCGATACCAACAACCCAGCAGCCATGGTTCAAAGCATGCCGAAATTGCAAAAGTGAGTGCTTGGGACAGATCTGCAGTAAATGCGGCAATTCTACTCAGGATGCAATCATATGGTTAGATAACTATTCAGTGTACAATATATGCAACAATTATTCTACTCTATACTACATTTGTTCTTGACATGAAATATATGCAAACTAACAATCACACAACCCTTTGATACAGCGGCCGCCTTTATGTTGAGTTACAAGATGACACTGGGATAATGGATGCCACAATATTTGGGCTACCTGTTGAAACTGTCTTAGACAACACCCTTGTCACAATGTCAACAATGTCTGAGCAGGTATTCTTATCTTTTAAAATAGGCAATGTATATATTCGATAATAACACCAACCACAATTTCATATTCAGGAACAACAGAATCTCCTGCTAGCCGCAAATGCGAGAGGAACATCACAGAAATTCTACGTCCGCATACTCAGATGCACACAAAACAGGAACCCAAGATTAACAAGGTGGGTTGTTCGCCGGGTTCAAAAAGCAGACTAAACATTTATATGAACCATCACTGATGGCAGATATAGTACAGGCTTTTATAGATGCCATGCATGTTGACTGCCAATGTACTTTCCTTGCTGCAATGCTGCAATGTCGAGTGTTTATGTTTTTGCTGTTTTAATGTAATATTCACAAGTTTTTAAACTATTCATGTTGCGGAGAAGCTACTATCAGCTATGGATCCAATTACTCTAAATATAATATACCTACATATCTTAAGACGATTTACAGTGACCGGCAATGACAACCGCATTTCTCCGCTCATCCGACAAACAGACGCCCAAAGGGTATTGGCAAATGGATCTAATATTTGTAAACATTTCACAGGACAACCAATCAAAACTTGTATAGATGTGTGGGTTATGAAAGCGTCTGACAAGTAAAATTTCTATCCAGATATCACAATAAGCAATCCTTCATGTCAAACCAACTAGGTACACGATGTGCTTAGGCCTGAAGCAATCTGATCCAAAATTAGAGTAGGCATGTCCGGTGAAAATGATGATCAATGTTCTCACATATGCAAAAGGCACAACCATTGATTGTGATTAGTGGTTACATCTAATATTGTTTCATCAATAAAATGGATTGGTTATCCACTAATTATTTATCATCGTTACGCATCTTGTACGTTTGCTACATCACATTCAAATGGTTTAGCCAAGTACCAATATGGCTTAATTACTCATAACTTTCCTAAGTGATTTTTATCTGGAAAAAAAATGCATTGTACCATGCTGTAAAGAATTTATCACTTAGTTATGTACATGGATAAATATAAATAGGTAGGTTGCTGGTATTCTTGTAATGCGTGCCATTGTTACAGCATGTCTCAGTCTGAATGCGAAACAAATTTCTAATAATTATAAAAAAAAAAACACACAAACAAAAACAGCAGAGAAAAAGCATTCAGCACAGGACATTATATAACTATATCACATACAGCTCAGATACCTACCAATCCTTGCATCAAATGTTACTATAAATACTAACATACAGATCAACTACCTCATAATGCACAACAACCAAGCACCATTGCTTTGTTCTATAAACTTTGTTTGCACCTGGCGAGAACAATTCATCCAAGCATCAAAGTTTGTATCGTCTTCAAAGATACGAACAAGAAATGACACTCTGTGCAATAATCGATCTGCCATCACTACCGGTGAGAATTTCCTTCGGTAATGAACAATCACTGCCAGCTTAGTAATGCAGCTTTCCCAACAGTTTGATTTTAGATTGTATGTTTTTTTATGACTAACTGCAGGCTACAACACGCGAGATTTGGGTACAAGCCACCGTTCATGCTTTACCAACAAATCAGCAAGCATGGTATTATGCATGCAAGCTGTGCAATCGTGTTGCAAATCGTTATCCAAACAACAGATTCCAATGCTCTGCTTGTCAAAATAATGATTGTGATGCTATACCATGGTACGTAATGACACTAAGAAGCATTACACTGTGGACTGTATCAACCTAAGTTTACACAACATCAATTTAACGCCTTTCTTAAAAAAGGACGCGAAATCTAACTGACAAATGTTTTTTTTTATATATATATACATATATTTTATTTTTTTGCCTGTTTCTCCCCAGGGGACGTATAACTGTGCAACTTCATGACGGTAGTGCCGAACTCCAGGTACGCATCTTCGGACAGTCAGTAGACACTGTATTGGGGATAAATGCAACAACCATGTCGTCAATGTCGGCTGAGGTATGAAACAAAATTTCTTGATTTAAAATTATACCTCATACCCAAATAGCTTATTATATTCGGCACTGGGTTTGTTTCAAGGAACAACAAAGCGTGCTTGAATCCGTGAACACAAACAGCGGCGCAAGAAGATTTTACTTCCTCCTTTCCCGGTGCACCAATGGAAATGTATTCCCAATGAATGGTTGGTCTGTACGCTATGTAGTTGAAGCTTGATGCTAGCTCACACATAAAAACATAGCCCTATCGAGGAACTAATCAAGAAAATATGCTATTGTCGTTTTATATGTTATTGTAATTAACGCTCTGTTATCAGTTAATGTCCACGTAATATTGTAGTTCGGTCTGCATAATATGATGTCCCCGCTACATTTGTTACACATTTTATCCTTACTTGCAAAGTCACTTATGCGGTAGAATAGCGAATTAATATAAAACACATGCTAGGATGAATAAAAATCGAATCGCTGATTTTAATGACGATGTATACGGCCATTTACAAGATTAAACTCAAATCTTAAATGCAACAATAGTTCGGATAGCTATTGAAATAGTATTAAACCATGCTTTTGTGACAGTGTGGACAACAACTAAACGTATACTATTACACGGATAAATACAGGCTGGGCGTCATAACACATTAATCGCTTATGCTTCTAATTGCAAGTAGATCGCACTGGAGTGTGTTCACGAGTTATATTTGCTTAAATTCTTTTTGTGGCATTGTAACTTGTTTGATGCAAGCGTCATACTGCAAATACATCATTGAAATTAGATGAGGTGTTTTGCAACACACCACCACCCGCAACATGAATAAAATACAATTAACCCTGAATTTAATTTTCAGATCCCTTTAGGAAAGAGATTCCGAGTCCATACTCGTGTATCTGCTAATTATTTATACTTCTCATATTAAGTTACAAGTTTTGGGATCATTGATATTGTTATTTACGAAAAAAAAAAATTCCCCACACATTTTAGTTACGAGGAAATATCTTACAAATAAAGTCGACTTCCCTATCACATCTACAAGCATCACACAATATAATGTCTTCGTTCCGCGCCCATCCTGATCTCCATCTGTGTTGGGGTTGCGATGCACAGCAACGCTGTTTCTCCATCTGTATGATTGGATTTTTAATCCAGATGCTCCTTAAAATTGACTTAACGTTTTGCCGGTACTGCTCCAATTTTGTTTCTATCTCCTTGTCTTTTGTCATTCCACAGAACAACTCAAGTCCCTTCTCACGGTATTTATCTCCACTCAACACCAAAATGATGACAATTATATAACGTGCTTCTCCAAGTCCAGCTTCTGCTGCTTTTTGTAAGGCATCTAAGCCATCACTATATCGGCACAAACTGAAGTAATCAATCTAAAATTAAAAGAAAAGAAAAAAATAAAAAAAAAAAATGTACGTCAGTTTATGCCACTTCACAACGATTAACTTAGCTTTTCTTCTTGCTCCACGTTATGATAAATCAATATAACTGCCGCTTACCATTCCTTGCCTAAATAGAGCTTCTGGATTCCTACTATCACTGCATCTCTTCATAAATTGCGAGAATCCCCAAATCCATTGCTGACTGGACCGCCATGGAACGACGGGGAACTTCTTAAGTGACACCTTCTCGTATACGCAATTATAGTTAGATGCTTCATTGAACATCTTCAAACTGCTACATGTTGCAAAAGATTGCAGAAAATCATCAAACTGGAAGGTGTGAAAGTGTCTTTACATCAAAGTTGAGGGTGTAATATATTCACTTCAACAATATACCAATTCGTCATTTTATCCATTAAATACATCAAAATTTATCAACAAATCCGTCATTAAGCTTGACATTTTCCTTGTACTCACACAGCCAAATTTTAAATCCGCCCATGTCCGTGTCAAAGCTTTTATATAAACAAAAAAACACACTGGGTCATGTACACAAACATGGTAAGTGAAAATAGAAAACTCTCCAACTCTATCAGTATGATATGATAAAATTATTCTTATTGTAATACTGTTCCTATTGATATTCAAATTGAGCTTTGAAGATTATGAATACTTAACGAAACAAGGGAGATATAGAAGCAGAATAACATAGAATATTACCTTTTCTTTGCGGTAAACAGATCATCAGATGAACAAGATCCCAAAATTGCCAATATTTCTGTGATTAAGTCTTTCGGGAGTGAGTTGATGGTGGAGGAATTGCTCTCCTTTGTGTTCCTTCTTCTTACGGATGACCTCAGCGGCGCCATAGTTGTGTTGAAAAATAGCTAATTGTGTTCTTGTTCTTGGTGCTGCTGCACTACAGAAAGAATTGATAGAAAATAATACGTGGAAAGTGGTTTATATAGAGAGTTGATGCATGTATATAGATAAGTATTCGGTACAAATTATGAGTATCACTCTGCATCTTAAATATCAAGTTTAAATAATAATCATTAACAATACAGTGTGTTGTGCATGAACTGGTAATATACAGCACCTGTTCATATCATGATTACATTAAACTGATTGACATGCATATTTAAGCACACACATCTCCAATACATGCAATCTGCAATACAAGTCAATTAATCATCGTCTACTGCCAGGCATACTCAACTTGAGAAAACATCAATACACATCAGGCGAAGACAATACACAAAGACGATGTTATCCACACATCTCAGACCAAAAAAAAAAAATATTAATCGTCCGATCAAGCAAACACGATATGCATCGATCCATAAATAACATAGTATGATACATCATTCTAAACGATTATTAAATTGTAAAGAAAGCAAACTCTGCATTGATACATGAAATATAGACGAAGATGACATCAATCCATAACCCCACCACAAATTAAGCATGACCAAACTCAACATTAATTTTCATAAGACGTAACATGAAACTACGATCCACCATAACATAGCACACACATGAAAAAAAAAAAAAAAAGACAAAAAAAAAAGAAAAAAAAAATACCCTAGACACTCTATAATCTTGGTTTCTTCTTGCATGAATCTTGAACATCTTCTCCAGTATTCTTCCTCTTGCTGCTCTTATCTGGGGTCGCATCCAGCGGAAGAATTGATTTCTTCATTTGCAAGTCTTCGCTACCTCCAGCTATGACTTTTTCCTTCTTCTTTCCACCTGAACTCGAAGAACGAGATGCAGAATGCTTCAGCTTCAGCGGATACGAGGAAGCCGTATCACTTCCCCAGAAGTCATCCTCTTCCTCCGCATCTGAGTACACCGTAGTCTCCGAGCCCTTCCCGACCACGTAACCGTGTTCAGCCCAACTCTCCCACTCAGATTCGTCGGTCGTGAATTCTTCCTCACTCTGATATTTTTTACTTTTCCTCTTCTGCTCCTTGCTCTTCACCTTAGTAGTCTTTTTCTCTTTGTCATCGGTATTTTCCTTACCAGAGTCCATTGGGTTAGAGTATGTTGTAACTTAGGCCAACTGCTTACGCTTTTATACTAGAAGTAAGTAAGGACGTCAAAAGACCATAGCAAGTTTTCATGATCTTTAATTAAACTGATGGACATGATTACTTAGACAGACACATCTTCAGTAAATGTAATCTGAAGGACAGGTCAATCAACCACCAAACACTGCAAACCCTACTCAATCTACTTAAGAGATCTTCAATGCACATCAAGCAATCCATCTAAATGATGAAACCTAAAGCAGAAGGAGAAAGATGGTGACTCATTGGCGAAGGTAATAGGCGTTGACAATAGAATAGATTGTGCATGAACTGTTAATACATAGCATCCGTTCATGTCCTCTCATTGAACTGATTGACATGCACATTTACACAAACACATCTCCAATAAATGCAAGCTGCAAGACAGGTGAATCAAGCACAAGATACTGCAAGCCCAACGCAATCTACTAAATAAATCTTCAATTTACATCAACCAATGCATGTAAATTATGAAACCCAAACCAGAAGGACATAGATGTTGGGTGGTTGGACAAGATAACAAGCATTGACATTGGAAGGTAACATGTTATGAGTATGATTTTGTTAGGCTAAAGAGCTTGTGATGCTCATTAAAAAGCAAAATAAGATAAATGTAAATATCAATTAAAAACGCAAAAAAAAAAATTCCCGATACCTATCTCACAAACATTGAATATCTGAACGCACTGCATTATATCAGCAGCTAGAAGTTTCCCAAGTTTGACTGCACAACCCATATATTATGTAGTTATAGCCCGATAATAAGGAAGATTGCCAAATTATAACATTGTAAAACATATTACTCAATATTACCTCCATTTCTTCTCTATCACACCGGTTTGATTTTTTGACTTGTATCTGGGTCACTTTGACCAGGTGATTTGGATAGCAAAACAACTCAATTTTTTGATAATTTTTTCACCGTGTTATAGAGCAACTTTTAATCTACAACACCATGAAAAAATTGTCAAAAAATTGTATCATTTTACTACACAAATTACCGGGTCAAAGTGACCCAGTGAATAGTGACAAAAGTCAAACCGGTGTGATAGAGAAGAGACGGAGGTAGTATATGTTGCCAAAAAGACAACACCTAATTCAAAGGCAAGTGCAACCAATATCTATGCAGTCAATTTAAGTTGCCACCAATGACACGCACGTCTACTACTCCTGCACTACCTCACTATGATGCTGAGATACTCTATGCATACTGTCCCATTATTTTAATCTCGTGATTATACAATGTAATACAAATGTGATGCACACAAGCACGGTACGTAAGAATCATGAATTAGCAAATGTATATCTCCGCCCATCGGACAAGCAGACATGCCAAGGCCACACCGCGCGCAACGCGCGCGGGGTGGAACCTAGTACATATTAAGTATTATTAATAAATTTCTTATAAATAAGACTTCAATAGTAATAATAATAATAATAATAATAATAATAATAATAACTATAATAATAAAAATAATAATAATACTTATTGTTATAATAATAATAATAATAATATAATAATAATAATAATAATAATAATAATAATAATAATAATAATAATAATTGAAGGGGTGTTTAGTAGGTAGAAATACACGATCAATACTCTAGAAGGGGGGTGCAAAAGAGTATGCAGACTTTTGCTAAATTTTGCAAGAATACTGGTTTCAAAAGATTTGTAGAGAGATTCAAGACCTTGAAATGAGTTTCAAGCCCTTGGAATGAAAATAATTAGATTAAGGAAAGAGTAAGTCTATTCCAATGCCTTGAAATGAGTTTCAAACCCTTGAAATGAAACTGTTTTGAATGCTGCAAAAGTTCTAAGTATGCATTGAAAGTAAATGCAAGAGACACAATATATATAGAGTTCAGTCCACTTGGACTTACGTCTCAACCTCAGGGATCTTCTCCCTGTAGGATTTTCAACACAATTCTTATTAATCCACAGCTAAGCCCTAGATCTCAAGCACAGAGAGATGCCTTACTACGTTACAGCTTGTGGTTCTCACTCACCTATCTAGTACCTGCTCTAGCTATCAGATTTAACTAAGAATTCTCTATTGTCACCTTGAACAATCCTTGAGAATGAGAGCTATAAGTATTATCAAAATGATATACAAATGAAGTTCAGAAAAGAAGAACACAGAAACTGATTCTGCAGTGAGTGTGCAGTTTTCTTCTAAAGATTGGATTGAGTGAAATGAATCAGCTTCTTTGTTTCTTGTTGTAGATAGTGCTTTCTAGACAGACAGATCTTAGCCACGTGGCGACCATCCAGCACACCTAGCTGTGCTCCACACACACAGGATCACCAGCCGCGCTGATCCACGTGGGGACTGCGAGACAGGGCCCTCGCATACCACCACACGGGACTTGTTGGGACTTAGTGGTTTGGAGGCTAGAGTAAGTCATGTCGCGCGCGAGCGACAACCAAGCCCGCGCGCGACCCCTAGTAACTGCTTTGAGAGATTTATGGCACTACCTCCATAAACCCGGTCAACCCGGTCAACCTCATAACGGTTCCGGTATACGCGGATAACGTGCCGTAACGGTCCCTATATACGCGGACGAACATGCCGTTGTGGTTAAGCTAATTAAGCCGCCATTAATGGGCGCATTAACCACACTACAACGGTCACATTCTCCGTTATATATAGGATCGTTAACCCTTCCATACAAGGGAGAATCACCTGAGATACGCGGAAGCTCTGCCAAAATCCTGTCTCTCTCTCATACAGTGCTATTGTCTTACTCTCTCCCTACACACAACCTTACACTTCCTGTGTTCTTTCTATCCCCTACTCTTGGTGTATATTGAATTCTCTCTGCAGGATTCTCTCGTACACATTTGGTGAACCCGACATGAACTTACCACTGCAAGCAACCATGTTCATGAAGATGATGTCAGTAACAGATCGCCCTCCACGGAGACCACCTCGCGAGAGGAGACCCGTCACACCCCTACGGTCGCCGGTGAGGCTCCGACGCTAAAGGCCTTGAACGCCACCATCCAGAATCAGGCGAAGGCCCTTAAGGCTCAATCCGCACAGATGGAACGGATAATGGCCATCCTGGGGACCCTCGCCCTGAATCCCACATCGGCCACTGCCGTCTCTCAGGGAGGAGGAGCCTCCACCACTCAAGGGTTGGAGGTATTACCCACGCCACCTAACCCTAATCTTCAAACCCCACCGGCAACGGTGCAGTTGCCCTCAGTTCAGGGGCAAACAGCTCAAATATTGCCTCTTACCGCTCATATTCCTCAACCGCCAACCCTGGCACCCAATCTGTCTTCACAATACCCTTTGCCTCCTCCGCCGGCGACGTGGGGCAACGTGCATTCACAGTACGCTCCTAGCCCGACCACGGCATATGTGTCGCCTCCAACTGCAACAACCCCTCCTCCTGCTGCTGGGGGAAGCGCACCGGAGTGCATGACGTCGCTGCAGCGGCGCATGGAAACTTTCTTGGCTAACCAACCTTTCGCTGATACCATTATCCCGAAGGTTGACAATGACCCACCTATCCCATGCGAGATCTATCTCATGCCTAACCCTGCCGGGTACAAGGCTCCTAAATGGGACAAGTTCGAAGATGTCAACGGGAATGCCCACGAGCACGTCATGCGCTTCATCGATGTGATGGGGCCATATGGGGCTGATCCCAAGTTGCTGATGCGCGAGTTCCCGAAATCTCTGGGGAACGTGGCCTACAAGTGGTATAGGACGTTGGAGGTCGGATCCGTGAAGACCTGGGACGACATGGTCCAGAAGTTCTATACTAAATTCTTCCAGGTGGAAGAAAAGGTGACAATGATTCATCTCTCTCGCATGTACCAGAAGCGCAAGGAGGATGGAGTGACATTCATTAAGAAGTTCAGAGCCAAGTCCTTGGAATGCAGAGACGAAGTGCTTGAGGGCAGGCTCGTGGAAATATGTCTGAAAGGCATGCGAGACGAGTACAAAGGTATGTTTATCAACCTACAAACTCCTACATTTTCAAAGCTAATCGAATGCACAAAGAACATAGAGCCTATAGTGGAGAGACATAAGAAAAAGCACGCCCCTGAACGATCGCCGAGTGGAACTACCTTTAAAATTGGAAGGTTCAGCTACAAGAGGGGGCGCGAAGCTGAGGTTAATACATTCTCGCCACAAAAGCAGCCCGGGGTTACAAACTTGGATGCGCCACCTCTACCCTGTTCGGTGGAGGAAGCGATGGACTTGTGCAAGCAATGGCGTAAAGACGGTATCTTGCCACCGCTCGAAAGGATACCCTCCAAAGAGATTATGAGGGACCCAAAGTGGTGTGAATGCCACGGAAAGATCATGCACCCCACGGCTGACTGCAAGAAGCTCAGAAACATGGTGAGCCGGAAGATGAAAGACGGTGAGTTGATTATCAGCGATCAGAGGCAAGATGTGCGAAACAATCCATTGCCTGCCCATGCGGAGCAAGAGCCGAAGGGCAAAGAGGTTGCCATGATCGCGATTATGGACCTCGAAGAGATTGCGGAAGATGGTCTACCCATCGTCGCCGAAGTCTACAACGATGAGGACTACAGCATAGACACGGAGGACGAACGTGCCGACCGGATGAAGGGGTCGCACGGGTTCAGCAGGTTCTTCGATGAAATGAACTTTTCGGAGAAATGCCGGAAGGAAATGACGAAGGCGATCCTGAGGATAGCGGAGGAATATGAGGAAGATATCGTGGTTTCCAATGGGAAGGTTGTCAGGGCAGCCCGCCCCACAGAGAAAGTCATAACTTTCTCCGCAAGCGACAAGAAGACGGATGTGAGCCACCAGAAGCCTTTGTACGTAACGACAATAATAGTGTTGAGTTCAAAAGAGTGTTTGTCGACGGAGGAGCGGCAGTTAACGTGGTCTCGCTCAACACTTTGAAGCTGGCGGGAATCCCGGAGCAAAAGATTGTCAGACGTCCATCCCCGCTGATGGTTTTGGAAGCGACTCCAGGATGACGATAGGATGGATCCGTATCATATGGTCATCGGCCAGGCCTGTATTCTCGCTTCGATGCAGTCCCCTCGACAGCTCACCAGGTGATGAAAGCTATCTGGAACGACAGAATAGTGGAGATACCAGCTTCGGTAAACCCTTTCAATCTGGATGAGGCGCACCTCAGCGAGGCAGTATGGTTCACTGAAATGGCAGATGAGCAAACGCCAGGGCCGTTTAATCCGACTCCTTTGCCTCGATGGGAGGACATCAAGGATCAATCACCCACAGGAGTGATGGTGACAAGGGAGGAGGCCAAGGAAAATTCGTCCACGCGAGAAGAGGCACCCCGGATTGCCTATCAAAGAAAGAATGTGTACACCCTGAAAAGGATAGTAAAACATGATCCCGCGGGCAAGGAGGTAGAAAGCTTCTACGCAAACGGGAAGAAGTGCTACCGCATATGAAGTGCGCGGGGATACCCCCACGCGGGCATGGGGATATCCCTGAGCAAATCAATCAAATCGAGAAGGTCATGGAATTAGACAAACCCGCACCAATCGTTTTAGAGGAGAAGCTAAAAGAGGCGCCCGAATGCATAGAGGACAAGCCCAAACCACAGAAGCAGGAGCTGAAGGAGGTATTCCTAATCCTAAGAGAAGAAAAGAAGAGGTCAGTCTTTCTAAGCGCAGACCTCACAAGCGAGGAGGAAGAAAGACTGCTACAGCTTCTGACTGAATACAAAGAGGTGTTCGCATGGGAATACGATGAGATGCCCGGCCTGCACACGAGCATCACCATGCACAGGTTCGATGTAATTCCAGGATCTAAGCCGGTAAAGCATAGCACAAGGAGCTTCAGGCCGGAGATCAACGTGAAAATCAAGCAAGAAATTGTCAAACTGCTGACTGCCAAATTCATCGAGCCAAATCACTATCCTACATGGTTGACCAACATTGTGCCTGTGGTAAAGAAGAATGGGAAACTTCGCATTTGTGTGGATTTCCGAGACCTTAACCGTTTCTCCCCAAAGACGATTTTCCGCTGCCCAACATCGATCTACGCATCGATTCGACCGCGGGTCATTGCATGTTCAGCTTTATGGATGGCTTGAGTGGGTACAACCAGATCAAAATGGACCCTGAAGACGCACGAGAAACCGCGTTTATCACGCCAGTGGGAGTCTTCAATTACATGGTCATGCCTTTCGGACTCAAGAACGCAGGTGCGACTTATCAGCGAGCCATGATGGCTCTGTTCCACGACATGATGCACAAAGAAGTGGAATTTTATGTTAATGACTTGGTTGTCAAATCCAAGGAAGAAAGGGACCACTTGGGGGATATGCGGAAAGTATTCGAAAGATGCATAAGTTTCCAGCTGAAGATGAACCCCATGAAATGCGCATTCGGAGTGACCCCGGGGAAATTCTTGGGAAGATGCCTCATGAAGTTTTGACAAATGCTACAGCTTCTGACTGAGTACCAAGATGTGTTCGCATGGGAATACGATGAGATGCCCGGCCTGGACACGAGCATCACCATGCACAGGTTAGATGTAATCCCAGGATCTAAGCCGGTGAAGCAGAGCACAAGGAGCTTCAGACCGGAGATCAACGTGAAAATCAAGCAAGAAATTGTCAAACTGCTGACTGCCAAATTCATCGAGCCAAATCACCATCCTACATGGTTGGCCAACATCGTGCCTGTGGTAAAGAAGAATGGGAAACTTCGCATTTGTGTGGATTTCCGAGACCTTAACTGTTTCTGCCCCAAAGACGATTTTCCGCTGCCCAACATCGATCTACTCATCGATTCGACCGCGGGTCATCGCATGTTCAGCTTTATGGATGGCTTGAGTGGGTACAACCAGATCAAAATGGACCCTGAAGACGCACGGAAAACCGCGTCCATCACGCCAGTGGGAGTCTTCAATTACATGGTTATGCCTTTCGGACTCAAGAACGCAGGTGCGACTTATCGGCGAGCCATGATGGCTCTGTTCCACGACATGATGCACAAAGAAGTGGAATTTTATGTTGATGACTTGGTTGTAAAATCCAAGGAAGAAAGGGACCACTTGGGGGATCTTCGGAAAGTATTCGAAAGATGCAGAAGTTTCCAGCTGAAGATGAACCCCATGAAATGTGCATTCCGAGTGACCTCGGGGAAATTCTTGGGATGTGTGATACATCACCAAGGCATCGAGCCTGATCCCGCAAAAGTATCAGCCATCACTAGCATGACGGCGCCGCCCAATCAGAGTGCTCTGAAAACATTCTTGGGGAAGTTATCTTACCTGCGAAGGTTCATCCCTGCGATTGCAGAAATAACCTTCTGCTTCAGTGATTTACTCAAGAAGAATGTTGTATACAACTGGACCACAGAACATGAAGCCACGTTCTGAAGGCTAAAGGACTTGTTGACGTAAAAAGGGTAATGATCGCACCACAGCTCGGATCACCGCTCTTGTTGTACCTAACATCGACAAAGAGGTCTATAGGGGCACTTTTGGCTCAGGAATACGAAGGGCAAGAAAGGCCGATCTACTACATTTCTCGCAGAGTGCAGCCAGCCGAATCAAGGTATATAGATATTGAGCGTCAATGCCTTGCTTTATTCTTTGTAATAGAAAAGTTGAAGCACTATTTCGCCTCGCACAAAGTGGTAGTGGTTACAAAGAGTGACCCCATACGGTACCTCTTGACTCACACTTCCCCTGGCGGAAGACTGGCAAAATGGTATATGACAATCTCCCAATACGACATCACGTGCATCCGACCGCGGGCAATTAAATCGCAAGCGGTGGCGGATTTGCTAGCACAGTTCCCGGATAATAGCCACGAGCCCGTGATCGAGGAAGAACTGGAGGTACCGGAGATCTATGCAGTTGAGTTGCCTTATGTAGATAGTGCTTTCTGAGCTGACAGATCTTGGCCACGTGGCAACCATCCAGCACACCATATTGTGCTCCATACACACTGGATCACCAGCCGAGCTGATCCATGTGGGGGCTGCGAGACAGAGCCCTCGCATACCACTGCACGGGACTTGTAGGGACTTAGTGGTTTGGAGGCTAGAGTAAGCCCTGTCGCGTGCGAGCCAAGCCCGCGCGCGACCTTTAGTAACTGTTTTGAGAGATTTATAGCACGAGCTCCATAAACCCGGTCAATCCGGTCAAACCCGGTCAACCTCGTAACGGTTCCGGTATTCGCGCATAACGTGCTGTAACGGTCCCTATATATGAGGACGAACGTGCCGTTGTGGTTAAGCTAATTAAGCCGCCATTAATGGGCGCATTAACCACACTACAACGGTCACGTTCCCTGCTATATATAGGACGTTAACCTTTCCATACAAAGAGGGACACACTTGCCATACGCGGAAGCTCTGCCAAACCTCTGTCTCTCTCTCAGACATTACTACTGCCTTACTCTCTCCCTACACACAACCCAACTCTTCCTGTGCTATCTCTGATCCTCTACATACGGTGTACACGGAGGTCTCCCCGCTCGAATCTCTTGTGCACATTTTGGTGAACCCGACGTGAACTTACCAACAAAGCAACCATGTCTCAGGAGGATGATATCAGCAACATATCGCCTTCCACCGAAGCTGCCTCGGGAGAGGAGACCCGCCGTACTCCTACGACCCCCGGCGAGGCACCGACGCTAGAATCTTTGGACGCCACCGTCCAAAGTCAGGCGAAAGCTCTCAAAGCTCAGTCTGCGCAGCTAGAACGGATCCTGGCCGTTCTGGGCGCCCTCGCGCCAAACCCTTCATCGGCCACCGTCGTCCCTCAAGCAGGAGGAGCCCCTACCGCTCCAGGACTGGGAGTGTCAACCACACCTCCCAACCCTAATCTCCAGACTCCACCGGCGACTACACAGCTGCCTTCAATTCAGGGGTCAACGGCTCAGATGTTTCCTCTCACTGCTCATACTCCTCAGCCTCCGGCTTTGGTACCTAATTCGGCGTCGCAGTATCCCTTGCCTCCGTCAACGGCGATCTGAGGCAATGCGAGCAGCCAATATGTTCCCAATCCTCCGGCGGCGTATGTGTCGCCTCCGCCTGCGGCAACCCCTCCTTCTGCTACTGAGGGAAGCATTCCAGAGTGCATGACGTCTCTGCAGAAGCGCATGGACACTATTCTGGCTCACCAATCATTCGCGGATACTATCATCCCGAAGCTAGACAACGATCCACCCATCCCGCGGGAGATCTATCTCATGCCTAACCCGGTGGGGTATAAGGCTCCTAAATGGGACAAGTTCGACGACGTCAACGGGAACGCTCATGAGCATGTCATGCGTTTCATTGATGTCATGGGGCCATACGGAGCCGACCCCAAGCTGCTGATGCGAGAATTCCCAAAATCCTTGGGAAACGTAGCGTACAAGTGGTACCGGACGTTGGAGGCCGGATCCGTGAAGACTTGGGACGACATGGTCCAGAAGTTCTATACCAAGTTCTTCCAGATGGAAGAAAAGGTGACAACGATCCACCTCTCGCGGATGTATCAGAAGCGCGAGGAGGACGGGATTACTTTCATCAAGAAATTCAGGGCGAAGTCCCTGGAGTGCAAAGATCCAATGCTCGAAAGTCGGCTTGTAGAGATATGCCTACAGTGCATGCGAGACGAATACAAAGGTATGCTCATTAACCTGGAAACACCTACGTTTTCAAAGCTCATCGAGTGCACGAAAAACATCGAGCCTATAGTTGAGAGGCAGAAGAAGAAGAACGCTCCGGAGCGATCTGCGAGCGGTACCACCTACAAAATCGGAGATTCAGTTACAAGAGGGGACGCGAAGCTGAGGTCAATACAGTTTCACCCCAGAAGCAGGTGAAGGTTGTGAGCTTCGACCCTCCTCTGCCATGTTCGGTGGAGGAGGCAAGCGACCTCTGCAGACAATGGCGCAAGGACGGTGTTCTACCGCCGCTCGAAAAGGTACCCTCCAAGGATATGGTGAGGGACCCGAAGTGGTGCGATTACCACGGCAAGGTCATGCATCCTACAGCGGAATGTAAGAAGCTCAGGATTGTGTTCAATCAGAAGATGAAGAACGGCGAGCTGATCATCAGCGATCAGAGGAAGGATGTGCGCAACAATCCACTTCCTGCCCATGCGGAGCAAGACTCGAAAGGGAAAGAGGTCGCTATGATCTCGATTGTGGACTTAGAAGAAGTCGCAGAGGATGGTCTGCCCATCATTGCCGAAGTCCATGAGGACGAGGACTACAGCGTAGACACAGAGGACGAACGTGCTGACCGGATGAAGAGGTCGCACGGCTTCAGCAGATTCTTCGACGAGATGAATTTCTCGGAGAAATGCCGGACAGAAATGACGAAAGCAATCTTGAGGATAGCGGAGTACTATGAAGAGGATCTTGTAGTCTCTAACGGGAAAGTCATCAGGGCGTCCCGCTCTACAGAAAAGATTATGACCTTTTCTACCAGCGATAAAAAGACAGATGCGAGCCACCAGAGGCCTCTGTATGTGACAGCCATCATCAATGGTGTCGAGTTCAAACGAGCATTTGTAGACGGAGGAGCAGCGGTCAATTTCGTTTCACTCCACACACTGAAGCTAGCAGGGATCCCCGAGCACAAGATTGTCAGGCGTCCATCTCCGCTGATGGGATTTGGAAGCGACTCTAGAATGACGATTGGATGGATCCGCCTGGGCGTTCATATTGGCAAAATCAAGTGCTCAGCGAAGTTCTATGTCATAGACGCGAACAACACGTACCACATGATTATAGGTCGAGCCTGGATTCATCGCTTTGACGCGGTTCCTTCGACAGCTCACCAGGTTATGAAAGCTATCTGGAACGACAGAATAGTCGAGATACCGGCTTCAACAAATCCATTCAACTTGGATGAAGCACATCTCAGCGAGGCGGTATGGTTTACCGAGATGGCGGACGAGCAAACACCGGGACCATTCAATCCCACTCCTTTACCTCTATGGGAAGATATCAAGGACCAGTCACCTGCAGGAGTGATGGTGACGAGGGAAGATGCCAGGGAAAAGCCGCCCACACGCGAAGAGGCGCCACGAATCGCTTACCAGCGAAAGAGTGTGTACACACTGAAGAGAATTGCAAAGAATGACCCCGAAGGCAAGGAGATAGAGAGCTTCTACGCCAATGGAAAGAACTGCTATCGCATATGAAGGTGCGCGGGGATGTCCTCACACGGGCATGGGGATATCCCTGGGCAAATCAACCAAATCGAGCAGATTGCGGTAACGGAAAAGCCAATGCAGGGCACTCCGGATGAGAAGCTCAAAGAAGCACCTGAATGCATGGAAGATAGGCCCAGACCACAAAAGCAAGAGCTAAAGGAAGTGTTCCTCAGCCCGAACGAGGAAAAGAAGAGGCCGGTCTTTCTAAGTGCGGACCTCACAAGCGAGGAGGAGCAAGGGCTGCTACACCTCCTAACTGAATACAAGGATGTGTTCGCATGGGAGTATGATGAGATGCCAGGTCTGGATACAAGCATCACTATGCACCGTTTAGACATCATCCCAGGGTCTAAACCGGTAAAGCAGAGCACAAGAAGCTTCAGGCCGGAGCTTAACGTGAAGATCAAACAAGAGATTGTCAAACTCCTGGATGCCAAGTTCATAGAGTCGAATCATCATCCCACATGGATGGCCAATATTGTGCCAGTGGTAAAGAAGAACGGACAGCTTCGCATCTGCGTGGATTTTCGGGATCTTAATCGTTTCTGCCCAAAGGACGATTTTCCACTGCCCAACATCGATTTGCTTATCGATTCAACAGCGGGCCATCGCATGTTCAGTTTCATGGACGGCTTCAGCGGGTACAACCAGATCAAGATGGACCCTGAAGACGTGCGGAAAACTACATTCATCACTCCGGTGGGGGTGTTCAACTACACAGTAATGCCGTTCGGTCTCAAAAACGCGGGTGCAACCTATCAGCGGGCCATGATGGCCCTATTCCACGACATGATGCACAAAGAAGTGGATTTTTATGTGGATGACCTTGTAGTCAAATCCAAGCAGGAAGCAGATCACCTCGCGGATTTGCGGAAAGTGTTCAATAGATGCAGACGCTTTCAACTGAAGATGAATCCTATGAAGTGCGCATTTGGAGTAACATCGGGGAAGTTCTTGGGATGCGTGGTTCATCGCCAAGGAATCGAACCTGACCCTGAAAAAGTATCAGCCATCATTGGCATGACGCCGCCCCATAACCAAAGTGCCTTGAAAACGTTTTTGGGAAAGCTATCATATCTGCGGAGATTCATCCCAGCGATTGCCGAAATCACCTGCTGTTTTAGTGCCCTTCTCAAGAAAGATGTCGTATACAGCTGGACTCCGGAGCACGAAGCTGCGTTCGAAAAGCTGAAGGATCTGCTGACGTCTTCAAAAATAATGATCGCACCTCAACTGGGATCACTGCTTCTGCTATATCTGACGTCAACAAGGAGGTCCATAGGAGCACTCTTGGCTCAAGAGTACGAGGGTCAAGAAAGGCCTATTTACTACATCTCTCGCATTGTGCAGCCTGCTGAATCAAGGTACACAGACATCGAACGTCATTGCCTTGCTTTGTTCTTCGTGATAGAGAAGTTGAAACACTACTTTGCGTCGCACAAAGTGGTAGTGGTCACCAAGAGCGATCCCATACGATATCTGCTAACTCACACTACTCCTGGGGGAAGATTGGCGAAATGGTACATGACCATCTCCCAATACGATATCACATGCGTGCGACCGCGAGCGATCAAGTCGCAGGCGGTAGCGGATCTGTTGGCACAGTTCCCCGACAACAGCCACGAACCCGTGATCGAAGAAGAACTCGAAGGACCTGAAATCTATGCAATCGACGTGCCCTATTGGACACTCCATTTCGACGGATCGTCAACAAGGAAATGCGGGGGCATTGGGATAGTCTTGACCAAGCCGGATGGAGAGGTCATACATATGTCCGCCAAACTCGACTTCGCAGTCACTAACAATGAAGCGGAATATGAGGCTCTTATCGCGGGGCTGCGTGCAGCGAAGGCTTTGGAAGTAAGCAACCTGACGGTCATGGGGGACTCAAAATTAATTGTCAAGCAAGCCTCGGGCGAGTACGGCTTGAAGGAGATAAATCTTCTGTCCTACCGGACTTTGGTACAAAAGCTGGTGCAGCAATTCTGCGATGTGAGGTACGAGCACAAGCACCGAGCAGACAACAGGCATGCAGATGCTTTGGCCACCTTGGGATCCAAGGTCAGTACAGACAAATGTCCCGCAAGGATCTCCATCAAAGTGCGAACATCGTCGGCATTGACAGAATATGCATGCGACGACGAACACATGGATGACACAGACTGGAGAAAAGCAGTCCTACGAGCTATTGCAGAAGGCACAAGCAGTGAAAACTGGGCACTCACAAAGGGGTATTGCATACATGACAACACCCTTTACTACAAGGGTCCTGGCGGAATACTCATGCGATGCGTCTCCGAGCAGGAGGGACAGCTGTTGTTAGAAAAGATTCACCAACATGCTTGCGGAGAAAGTGAGGTGTCAATCTATCGGAAGGCTCAGAGGTATGGCATTTACTGGCCAGACATGTCAACAGCCGCGGCCCTGATACAAGGGAAATGCGAGAGTTGCGCACTGATCAAAGATTCTTTACTCATCGCTCTAACCGATGATGACCCGGATTGGAGAAAGCCAATCTTTGACTTTCTCACCCAGGGCACCGTACCCGAGTCGAGAAAAGAAGCTGAGAAATTGAAGAGGAAAGCATCTCGATACGTAGTACAAGAAAACCTGCTTTGGCGAAGAGGTCACGAAGGCAACTTGCTGCGATGTCTAGACGGCAGGGAAGCACAAGAAGTCATGGACCTTTCTCATCAGGTGGAACGCCAAGGAGGTGCGAAATTATGCAGGCAGCTCCTCTCAATTGGATATTTCTGGCCCACGATGGAGGCTGATTGTCGCACCAAAGTACGACGCTGCCAGGAGTGTCAATTCAAAGGAAACCTAGTGCACGCTCCTGCTGTGGATCTACATGCATTGGGAACGGCATGGCCATTTCACACATGGGCTCTAGACTTCATTGGTCCCATCCGACCAACTTCGCATGGGAATCACTTTATCCTCACCGCGACCGAGCTGTTCACCAAGTGGGTGGAAGCGATACCACTAAAGACGGCAAATGCGCTAGCTGTGGTCAATTTCATCCAAGAAAACATCATATGCAGGTTCGGAATTCCCAATACCATCCTTTCAGATAACGGTACTCCTTTTGTTAATCGCCAGGTGGCTGCGAAGCTAGCAGAGTACAATATTAGACAGATATGTTCTACCCCTTACTACCCGAAAGGGAATGGGCAAGCCGAAGCGACCAACAAAACGCTGTTGAGGATTTTAAGCAAAATGGTCGCAGATGATCACAAGAAGTGGGCTGATTCTCTAAGCATAGCCCTGTGGGCTTACCGAACTTCTCCAAGGACACCCACGGGGGCCTCACCATTCCTACTATGCTATGGAGCCGAAGCCGTGGTGCCTGCGGAGGTGAGAGTCAATTCGTCGAGATTGGCCTTCCACGCACTATATGAAAATCAACGCGATCATGACTTAGTCTTGCTGGAGGAAAAGCGAGAACAAGCTAAAAGGACCAACAAGCGGTATCAAGAAAGGATCGCTCGTGCTTACAATAAGACGGTCCAGCGAAGAGATTTCGCAGTTGGAGATTTGGTCCTACGCGCATCTGATCACTGCATGCGAGAAGCGGCTCACCCAAAGTTCGCAGCCAATTGGGAGGGACCCTTCGAAGTCACAGAAGTCTTTGACAGTGGCTACTGCAGCATACGAAGGTTGCACGGGACAACCTCTACCCCGAGTTCAGTCAACATGCGCTGGATTAAGAAGTAATATCCTTGACTTATCTCATTTCATGCGTTTTATTATAACGTTGCTTGATGTCTTGTATGGCTACGATTTACACAATCTCCTCTCCCATATGAGAGAATTGTAATCTCATCTCTCCCATATGAGAAGCATTATAATAAGAGAATTCTCCCAAATGAGAACTTCATATTTCTGGCTGTTAATTTTGCTTCATTTAGTTTGTTATTACTGTTAACAATGGGCTGTCCGCCACAACAGCAATCTGTGCGAAATGCGATCTTAATTGATCTTCCAAAGCCTATCTGCTACGATAGCACCCTTTGCGAAATGCGATCTTAATTGATCTTCTAAGCCTATCTGTCAGGATAGCAGCTTATGCAAATGCGATCTCAATCGATCTTCTAAGCCTATCCGATACGATAGCAACCTATGCCAACTGCGATCTTAATTGATCTTCTAAGCCTATCTGCCACGATAGCAGCCTATGCAAATGCGATCTTAACTGATCTTCTAAGCCTATCTGCCACGATAGCAGCCTATGCACATGCGATCTTAACTGATCTTCTAAGCCTATCTGCCGCGATAGCGGCCTATGCGAATGCGATTTTAACTGATCTTCTAAGCCTATCTGCCGCGATAGCAGCCTATGCGAATGCGATCTTAATTGATCCTCAAAGCCTATCTGTCACGGTAGCAGCTTATGCAAACTGATCTTAATTGGTCTTCTAAAGCCTATCTGTCACGATAGCAGCCTACGCAAAATGATCTTAATTGATCTTCTAAAACCTATCTGCCACGATAGCAACTCGTGCGAAAAACGATCTTAATTGATCTTCTAAAGCCTATCTGCCACGATAGCAACTCACGTGAAAAGTGATCTTAGTTGGTTTTCCAAAGCCTATCTGCCGCGATAGCAACATATGCGAACGTGATATTGAAACGATTTTTCAAGCCTATCTGCCGTAATACGAATGCGATCTAAAATTCGTCCTTAAGCCTATCTATTGTGATAGCAACATCATACAAAATGATCTCAAGTGATCTACAAAGGTCTATTTGATTGGATAGCACTTACATTTTAATCTGAAATCAAATCACAAGCCCATCTGCCAAGATGGCACAGCTGCGCAAACACAATCTTGAACGATCTAGTAAAACATCTGCGAATTTATATGGCAGATAGCAAGTGCGAAGAATGTATATAGCATTACACAAGGCGAAATATGCCGATATGCATGCGAAATTGAATTTTGTTGTAATGACACAGCAGATAATACAAAAGCTATTTATCATTATGAGTCAAAAGGACTTACAATTTATCTGTCTAGATAACAGCTTACAAGCGAAAAAGCTCAAATCTAACTACGCAGCCAACATGGCTTACAATACATTCGAGAAGTAACTGACAAGCCAGCAGTGACACGCCGAGGGAATCCTAACTGAGAAAGGATGAACCCAACGGTCCTAACACCGGCTATGCGATACACATATCTGCAGCCGAACATCTATCACAAGTAGGGCCTTGCTCCAAAGAGCCACATGAAGCCATACGTTCAAGATCCCAGTATTTGACAAGGCCCTTGTCTGGTCAACATCCCATGAGATGTGCTTGAGGAACCACCGGTTCTGGCGTTCAACAGGCAAGCAGAAGCTCCGAAGGGCAAGGGTTCCTTGTAGACGGGGATGAACGCAACGGTTCGCCACCCTGAGCTCACGAACGTGGGGGCAATAAATTCTCCTCCGGGGATGCTGGAGGAGAATTCCGCCGTTCATTACGAGACGGTAGCACGGTCACTACGGCGCTGCACCTCACCGGGAGGCGGCCGGAAACATGACCTGCAAACATAATACACAAACAAAATTCTTCGAACACACATGAGATATCATATCCATCTTCTTTACGATGGTTATAAAGAGCATTAAGCCTCATAAAGCGGATCTTGGAAACTATTTCTATAGCACAAAGCGCAAACTCATGATTCATAACTTGGAGTTGCCATGAATCAACGAAAAACAAGCGTTGAAGCCAGCAGTCGTAAGGACTCACGGCAAAGCACATTTTGGGATGAAGAACCCAAATGGCAAAGACAGGGTTTATATAGACCTTGTGGAGACTCTTCAGTTGCCAAGATGAGTTAGCAGAATTTGAAAAGAGGGTGAAGTCAATCACTTACGCCTTGAAAAACGGTAACGATCAATTACCCT
The DNA here is from genome assembly GCA_023055425.1 of Linanthus parryae. NCBI lineage: Eukaryota > Viridiplantae > Streptophyta > Magnoliopsida > Ericales > Polemoniaceae > Linanthus > Linanthus parryae. The sequence continues at coordinate 94,062,969 of JALGPY010000003.1, forward strand.
ACTAAAGGCTACGACGATTCAGTTGCGTATCCTAATTAATGACGGATGGTCATGATTCGGATGGACTTTCCAAGGAAGGCATGCTTATCTTACGAGAAATTAGCGCGAGAATCAGGCAGAATATCAATTGCTGATGTCATAATTGGATATGCACAGAGATATCCCAGCAAATCCCGGAAAGGGCAAAACGGGCATGTCGATTCTTTTGTTAAAAAAAGGGGGAGAAACCCTAGCACCATTACATTAATGCTTTAGCATTACATTAATGTTTCAGCTATTCGTTTTCTACTTTTCAAAATTCAAAAGTCAAAGCAAATTCTTGATCAAGGAGTCATTAGGGGCGAACTGATGGCTCAGTTTCTCTACCTGCTCCACTTTCTGCTTCAATTGCTCGCACTTGGCATTCATCTCATGATAGAGCTTCATAGCCTCTTCAGCCTTTTGCTTCTGCTGATCCACCTTCTGCTTCTCAGCTGCGAGGTTTTGGTGGCCGAGTTTCAAAGTTACGGCTGCGCGAATCAGGGTAACTCTTTTCATAAGAAATCTGAAACCCAGTCTGCCTTGGACTTTGGCAAGAAGATTTTGGCACATGCCAAAAAGCAATTCGGCACTCTGAACAAAAATGGTCGCAGGCGTGGCCGCAGACAGCTGCTCCAAAATCCAAATGGCTTCGGTAAGAAACAGCCTCCTGTCGAAGGGCCCTATCTCCAGAGATCTCGCAAACGATTGGGGGTAGGTGAGGCGCATCCGAACTAGCCAGTCCACATCAGTTTGCTTCAAACCTAAAGCAATGTCAAAGATAAGTTATGCTACCACACTCGCAAATGAATAATGCGAGATGCAAACAGCAAATCTCTACTCACCAGTTCCTTCAAGAATCTCACGAAGAGAAGGGATGCGCATTGCTGGAGTGGTCGAAGACTGTCCTCGCTCCATAGCTCTCCTGTCAGCTGCGAGCTCTAACCCCTCATAGTTAGGAGGAAGAGTATAAGCCGCACCAGCTGCGACTGCATTCCCGACCTGCGAGCCCCAAAAGCTCCACGCAGGAAGAGGTGCCGCCGACCCAGTCATCGCCGGGGGCGAAGTGACAGCCGAAGTTGCTTGGCGAGGGACACTTTCAGATGTGGCAGCATCGACAGTACCTGTTCTTACTTCCTTAGCGCCAATATGGGCATCTTCCTCCATTAGCACAGCGTCAGCTTCAGCATCATCAGAAAGTTCGATGATGTCCTCAAGAGGCTCTCCTGCATGATCAGCAGCTGCGACGGGCTTCTCGGTATGGTAACTCGGAATCGGAACATAGGACGCAGAATGCTGACTTCTTCGCTCCAGCACAGGTTCCTCAGCATTGCCTGCGATATAAAATGCGATAGTATGAGGTAACTCGTATTGTACGTTATTTTACTATCTTTGCTAAAGCTAAGAGCAAGCACCTCCACGCGAAGGTGGGATTGAAGTATATTCGTCATACACTAAAGACGTGGAACCATGCCCTATTAGTGTGTCCTCATTAAGCAGGTCCTTAAAATGAGCGTGACCTGGGACGCGAGGAAACCAGTCATGATTCTGTTTCAAGTTGCTAAGGTCTAGTCCATGCATATCGTTCAAATGATTACCTGAAGGTTCTCCGCACTTGCCTACTAGCCATCGGCGAATGTCAGCTTTTGACACACCATGCTTTAATGCACCCACTACAACATCTCTATAAGTTACTGCGAGATTGAAGATCTCACCTTTATCGCCGCCTGCGATTTCTTCAAAATCTACTTGGGCTTGCTCCAGAGCTGCTGCATCCTTTTCTGGAGCTGCATCCTCCTCCTCCGCCTGAGGAGCCACCTCTTCGGGAAGAACATCTTCCTCATCAATGGGACGCACTAAGTCGTCAACATGTTGCTCCTCGAGGCTCCGCTGCCTCACACGCTCGAGCTCCTCCTCTTCCCGCTGCCTTCTCCTTTCAGCAGCTTCCGCGGCTGTCTTCCTAGACTCGGCAAGAATGTCCTCGCTTATGGGTTCGTCTGGAATGCCAGAATGAGCATTCCTCTTTTGTCTCTTGGCCAAAAGGGCACCGATGGTCTCATCATCATCATCATCTGCGAAGAAACGATTGGTTTGAGAAAGAGTTGCAAAATAATTACGATAATGAGAAGGGAAACGCGATGGAGGTACCTCCTGATTCTTCCTCATGTATCACATTGATTCTTTTTTCTTCTTCTTCTTCATCACCTTCTCTGGGCTCCTGCCTCTCCTCTTCTTCCTCCTGGTTGAATGGAACGAAGGTCTCAACTGCGAGCTCCTTCCGCGCTCTACTGGGCATGAGACCTTTGCCTTTGTCCTTGGCAGAAAGGGACCTCGCTGGAGGGGAAGTTGGAGCACTTCTAGGGGAAGAAATTGTAATTCCCTTTTGCTTGGGTCTCTTCGCTCTCGGCGCGGCAGTCGCTGGAGGAGATGGATTGTCTCTGGGTGGAGACGAGGCTGGAGCATTGTCTATCAGCGAGTCAGCAAAAGCATTCATGACTGCGCGAATCCTGGTTTCGACCTCGGGGTCCATCCTCGATGCTAGCAGGAACGACTGTCATTGTCTTCTGGTGGCAACAATGGTGTTAACCAGCGACTTGGAACGATCACCAGATGCGAATCTCCGCACATGACACTACAGCAAACAGTATAGAATGAAGGCATCAACATGTGGAAATCAAGAAGCTTAATGCACGCGAAAAAAAAAAAAAGATGCTTACCTTAGCAAATGTCTCGCTATATCTGCTGACATGCGAGTCGCCTTTCTTAACTGCGGCGATCTTTTCCTTCAGAATGACGTCAGGGCACAAATGGTTCTCATGATCCAACAATGAGTAGCAACCATATTCAGACTCGCTCAGACTGCAATTGGGGCGAAACGGAAAAGAGTTTCTTTTGATCAAGGGAGCTCTACTCGGATGGGCGGCCGACTGTGTCTCAATCCTCGTTTGCTGGGCGATCCAGTATGCGAGCCATTTCTGGGAGCAACCGCCCTCGCGGTTACCCGCAGGCTGCTCAAAGGGAAGATTGTTCATGAAGACTGTCTTGCACTCCTTTGTTAGCCAGCGCTTATAGCAACCTTTGATAATGGACTGGGGCCAGATTGATGGTGCCACTGCATCAAAGCCGAACTGGGGAGAAACTCGAGTGGGGTCAACATCCACGGTAATCCTCTCATACCTTGGCACGAGCTCACGAATATGCTCTGCGAGAGCAGGAAGGGAACCTCTCAGACACCAGCAAAAGAATTCGCGATAGCGCTCATGGAAATGCGATCCCTCTTCGAAGAGGAGCTCTTCTGAGAAGACGACACCCTTAGCAAGGTACAGCTTTGGAAACCATCGCACGTTCTCAATGCGCATGGCATAGGGCCCGGCAGTAAACTCTTGCCGCTTGTCCCATATCAGGCTCCAAACGCACTTGGTATTGTTCGCCCCGAACCACCTCGCAGCTCTGCCACTGTTACGCTCCTCCGTCTCGCCTAGGGGACACCACTTGTTGGGCTTAAGAGCAGTTGGGGCATAGGACGGCCATCGCTCAAAGACCCACATCGTCAAGAAGGAAATGTTGACAAAAGTCAGTATATCGAGGCGGCCACGCGACTCCTTCATAGCCACAACTAGCTGATCCAGTCTATGGTACAGCGTGCCCAAGACCAAGGGTCCGAGTGCGACTCTCTAGCCAAGGGCGAGCTTCACAGCAAGCGGCAGAACGTGATAGAAGACCCCATCATGCGGGTGACCATCGATTAAGTACCTCGACAGCCATGCACAGAGGAAAGCACAAAGGGTCAAGTGATAGCCTTTACCCTCCGGGTCCTCACTCAGAAGCTTGTTGGTGATACTGATGTTCGCGTAGTCACGAAAGAAGTACTGCACCCATTTGTTCCAGGTATTCTTCGCATACGTATCAACCAACTGCCAGTTCGGAAGGGCTTTGGTAGTAGTCCACCGGGTGGAGATTTTCTTCACCTCTGATAGGCATTCCTCCATCTGCGTGTACAAAGCGATCTCCGCAGCCGTCCTCAAAGGACTCAAGGGGTCCACTTCACCCATGGGAGAAAGATCGTACATCATATGCACGTCCTCGAGTGTGGGGGCAGCCTCGAACTCAGCAAAGTGGAATGTGTGAGTCGCAGGCGAATAGCGGGAAAGAAGGTTTAGAAGCATGGACTGGTCCAGCTTCACGGCAGCACCCTTCATAGCACGAACAGCGAAGTATACGCCGGCCTCATTAAGAGTCGCAGCATGATCGGTCAACACGTGGTCAATCCACTCATCCATGTAGTCCAATTTCTGGACAAAAGCTTGGGTGGAAATCGCAGCATAGGGGAAGTACCCATTTTCGATTCCCAATCGAACCACGTCCTTGGAGCCAATCTGAGTTAACTAGGGGAGTCAGCGTTAGCAATCCCTCATTGGGGACAGGAGCAGGCAATTTCTTCGCCTTAACCCTCGCATGGTAGAAATCTTTGCCACCCAGATAGGGGGCTTTTCGCCACAAAGCTTGCGGAAGATCAGGTATCTCTTCGTCCTCCTTGGTGGGTTTGGTTCCTTTTGTCTTGGCCATTCCTGCGGAAGAGCAAGAAAAAAGGGGGGAGAAATATGCTACACTTCAGTTTGAATTTCGAGATTCAAGATCTATGGAAAGAAAGGTGAACAGTTTCTGGTATCAAATTCAGAAATTAGAGGATTGCATTATCAGTGATTTCAAAACCCCACATCCGAAGTCCTTATTATTGAAGGATTAAAGCAAAAGTGGGTCCAAAGCTTGAAGCTTCTTCACAAGTTTCAACAGATCATATGTCATGGGTTTGCAGATCCAACACAGTTCAAAGCATACACTGGTATTTTAAATCAAAATTGAACAAGGCCAACCTTGTTTTCGCGAAGCCTGCTTGGATACACACAGTTGAAGAAGACGATTTGCAGTTCTGAACTGGTGATTGATTATCTGAATCTGCTCTCGAAGACTTCCGGGTATCATTCACTTTAAGAGTAAGAAGTGATGCTTTGCAACAATGGATAGTTCAAAGTATTTATCCAAAAACAATGAAGGGTTGCGTCCTTTCAGTAGTCAAATCGCAACCGTCACCGTCGAATCGCGCAATCACAGGACAAGCTGACGTCACGCCTAAAACCCTAAAGGCCAGACGGCACGACTCTAGGGGTTTTAGGTCATAATGGCATGCACGGGGGCTGAACTTACCCGTATTTGAATTGGTGCGTGGCGGCGACGCGTATGTTGGTTTCCGCGCATGGAAGTCTATACAGCTATGAGTCTTCACGCGCAGAAAGGGGGCTAATGTAGATAGTGCTTTCTGAGCTGACAGATCTTGGCCACGTGGCAACCATCCAGCACACCATATTGTGCTCCATACACACTGGATCACCAGCCGAGCTGATCCATGTGGGGGCTGCGAGACAGAGCCCTCGCATACCACTGCACGGGACTTGTAGGGACTTAGTGGTTTGGAGGCTAGAGTAAGCCCTGTCGCGTGCGAGCCAAGCCCGCGCGCGACCTTTAGTAACTCTTTTGAGAGATTTATGGCACGAGCTCCATAAACACGGTCAATCCGGTCAAACCCGGTCAACCTCGTAACGGTTCCGGTATTCGCGCATAACGTGCTGTAACGGCCCCTATATATGAGGACGAACGTGCCGTTGTGGTTAAGCTAATTAAGCCGCCATTAATGGGCGCATTAACCACACTACAACGGTCACGTTCCCTGCTATATATAGGACGTTAACCTTTCCATACAAAGAGGGACACGCTTGCCATACGCGGAAGCTCTGCCAAACCTCTGTCTCTCTCTCAGACATTACTACTGCCTTACTCTCTCCCTACACACAACCCAACTCTTCATGTGCTATCTCTGATCCTCTACATACGGTGTACACGGAGGTCTCCCCCCCGGAATCTCTTGTGCACACCTTACTAGACGCTCCATTTAGACGGGTCATCAACAAGGAAAGGTGGATGAATTGGAATAGTTCTGACCAAGCCCGATGGAGAGGTCATACAGATGTCCACGAAGCTCGACTTCGCAGTCACCAACAACGAATCAGAGTATGAAGCTCTCATTGCAGGTCTTCGCGCATGAAGGGCACTAGAAGTAAGCAATTTGACGGTTATGGGGGATTCCAAGCTAATCGTCAAACAAGCTTCGGGCGAGTATGGGTTAAAGGAAGTAAATCTATTGCCCTACCGAACTTTGTTACAAAAGCTGGTGCAACAATTCTGCGATGTCAGGTACGAGCATAAACCCAGAGCAGATAATCGGCATGCTGATGCTTTAGCCACTCTGGGATCCAAGGTTAGTGCGGATAAGTGCCCTGCAAAAATCTCAATTGAAGTGCGAATGTCGTCGGCATTGACGGAGGACGCGTGCGAGGATGAATGCATGGATGATGCAGACTGGAGGAAGCCAATATTGCGCGCCATCGCAAAAGGAACGAGTAAAGAAAACTGGGCATCCACTAAGGGGTACTGCATACATGACAACGCTCTCTACTACAGAGGCCCAGGTGGGATACTCATGCGATGCGTTTCGTATCAGGAGGGACAAGCGCTGTTAGGAAAAATTCACCAGCATACTTGCGGGGAAAGTGAAGTGTCAATTTATCGAAAAGCCCAAAGGTATGGGATTCACTGGTCGGACATGTCAGCGGCTGCGGCGTTGATTAAAGGAAATTGCGAGAGTTGTGCACTGATCAAGGACTCTTTAACAATTACTCTGGTCGATGACGACATGGATTGGAGAAAGCCACTCTTCGATTTTCTCACACAGGGAATCGAGCCCGAATCGAGAAAAGAAGCCGAAAAACTGAAAAGGAAAGCAGCCCGGTATGTGGTGCAAGAAAACATACTCTGGAGTAGGGGTCACAAGGGTAACCTACTTCGATGCATAGACAAAAAGGAATCGCAAGAGGTGAGGGACCTCTCTCACCAAGTGGAACATCAGGGAGGTGCAAAGCTATGCAGACAGCTTCTCATAGTTGGTTACTTCTGGCCTACCATGGAGGCAGATTGCCGCGCCAAAGTAAGGAGATGCCAGAAGTTTCAATTCAAAGGAAACCTCGTGCATGCCCCTGCCGTAGACCTACATGCATTGGGGACACCATGGCCATTCCACACTTCGGCTTTGGATTTTGTCGGCCCTATTCGACCAGCCTCGCATGGGAATCAGTTTATTCTCACCGCGACGGAGTTATTCACCAAGTGGGTAGAAGCAATACCGTTGAAGACAACAAATGCGCTCGCTGTAGTCCATTTCATCCAAGAGAACATCATATGCAGGTTCGGGATTCCTAACACAATTCTCTCGGATAATGGTACCCCCTTCGTCAATCGTCAAGTAGCTGCAAAGCTAGCGGAGTACAACATAAGGCAGATATGTTCTACTCCTTATTATCCGAAAGGGAATGGCCAAGCAGAAGTGACCATCAAAACGCTGCTAAGAAGCTTGAGCAAGATGGTTATGGACGACCACAAGAAATGGGCTGATTCTTTGAACATAGCCTTGTGGGCGTACCGAATTTCTCCGAGGACTCCCACAAGAGTCTCCCCCTTTCTCTTGTGCTATGTAGCTGAAGATGTTGTACCGGCGGAGGTAAAAATCAACTCTGAAAGGTTAGCCTTTCACGCACTATACGACAATCAGCGCGATCATGACTTGATTCTATTGGAAGAAAAGCGAGAGCAAGCTAAGCGGACTAATAAACGGTACCAGGAGAGGATCGCTCGCGCGTACAACAAAACAGTCCAGCATCGAGATTTCGCAGTCGGGGACCTGGTCCTGCGTGCATCGGATCATTGTATGCGGGAGGCGGCTCACCCAAAATTCGCGGCCAACTGGGAAGGACCTTTCGAAGTCAAAGAAGTCTTTGACAGTGGCTACTGCAATATACAAAGGCTACACGGGACGGCCACAACCCCTAAGCTCAGTCAACATGCGCTGGATTAAGAAGTATTATCCCTAACTTCTCTCCTCACATGCATCAGATTACAATGCCTGTTTATGTCTAGTATTATGATAGACTCATGTGTCGTTCCTCCCATATGAGGGACTTGTAATTTCGCCTCTCCCATATGAAGGTGCTTATAATAAAAGACTTCTCTCAAATGGAAAGAATTTTATGACTTTGGCTGTCTTGTATCGCTTCATTTACTTCTTCATTTCTTAATAACGAAAGCCTATTCGCTGAGATAGCAGCACTAATCAAATACGATCTTAATTGATCCTAAGCCTATCTGCCGAGATAGCAGTACTATGAAAATATGATCTTAATTGATCCTAAAGCCTATCTGCCGAAATAGCAGCACTATGCAAATACAATATTAATTGATCCAAAGCCTATCTGCTGAGATAGCAGCACTATGCAAATATGATCTTAATTGATCCGAAGTCTATCTGCCGAGATAGCGGCTATACTTGAGTCTGATCTTAAGTGATCTTCAAGCCTATCTGCCGAGATAGAAGCACTATGTGAATGCGATTTCAAACGATCTAAAGGCTTACCTGCTAAGATAGCAGCTCTAATGTATGATCTTTATGATCTGCGAATCTATCTATTAGATAGCCAGCTATAGCGACAACGCATTGTGCGAATGCGAAACTACAAACGACAAAATTTGCCAACACGCATGCGAAACTACAATTTGTTGTAACAAGAACAGCAAATACTCAAACTATATTTTATTATGCGTCAAAAGGACTTACTATTTATCTGTCTAGATAGCAGCTTACAAGCGAAAGCTCAGACTGAGCTAATTACATAGTCAAAATGACTTACAATTCATTTAAATAGCAGCCTATAGGCAAAAGTTATACAGAAAGGAAATCCTTACTGTAAAATGATCCGCCTACTGGTCCTAACAAAATCTATACGAAATAATAGTCTGCGAACAAAGATCTATAGCAAGAAAGGTCTTGCTATAAGGCCTCAGTCTGGTCTTCTGCCCAAGAGATATGCCAGATGAACCACCTGTTCAGGCGTATGCGGTGGTGAAGAACAGGCAGGCAGCAACTCCTGGGAAAGGAGGCTCCTTGTCCACGGAAGCGGGCACAATGGCTCGCCACCCCGAGTTCAAGAACGTGGAGGCAAATAATTCTCCTCCGGGAAAGCTAGAGGAGGAATCCCCCGTTCATTACGAGTTGGTAAGAAGATCAGTACGGCACTGCACCTCACCGGAAGGCAGCCGGAAGTACGACCTGCAAACATGATAGACGAAGAAAATTCTTCGAGCAAACATGAGGTATTATGTGCATCTTCTTTACGATGGTTATGAAGATCAATAAGCTTCGTAAAGAAGATCTTGGAAGCTATTTCTATGGCACAAAGCACAAACTCAGGTTTCACAACTTTAAATTGCCATGAATCAACAAAGCACAAGCGTTGAAGCCAGCAGTCGTAAGGACTCATGGCAAGCCAAATTTTGGGATGGAGAACCCAAGCAGCAAGAGGAAGGGTTTATATAGACCCTACGGAGACCCTTCAGTTCCCCGGCTGAGTCAGCAAAGCTTGGAAAAGGGGTAAAAATCAATCACTTACGTCTCGAAAGAGGTAACATTCAATTACCCTACTAAAGGCTACGACGATTCGGTGGTGTGACCTAATTAATGACGGAAGGTCATAATACGGATGGACTTCCCAAGGAAAGCGTGCTTATCTGATAAGCAGTTAGCGCGAAAATTAAGGCGGACATGTCACCATGTGACGTCATGATTGATACGCATAAAAATATGGGAGCAAATCCCGGAAAGGGCAAAACGGGCATTCAAGCCTTGAATAAAAAAAAAGGGGGGAGAAACCCTAGCAACATTACAATAATGTTTTAAAATTTTGTTCAAAACAAATACTTGCTATTTTTTCAAAATAAATCTTTGATCAGGGGGTCATCAGGAGAAAATAAGAGTGACGTACTTGTCACTTGGTCCACCTCTCGCTTCAGCTGCTCGTACTTGGCGCTCATCTCATGGAAGAGCTTGAAAGCCTCTTCAGCCTTCTGCCTTTGCTTCTCTACCTTTTGACCCTCAGCTGCGAGGTTATGGAAGCCACGCTTCAAATTCACAGCTGCGCGAATCTGGGTGACTCTGTTGACAAGATACCCGAAGCCCAGCTTTACCTGAACTTTGGCTTGAAGGCCTTGGCACATGCTGAAAAGCAACTGCGTACTCTGAGGAGAGATGGTCGCAGGGGTGGCCGCAGACAGCTGCTCCAAAATCCAGATGGCCTCGGTCAAAAACAGTCTTCTGTTGAAAGGTTCTATCTCTAGAGACCTCGCAAATGACCGAGGATAGGAGAGATGCATCCGAACCAGCCAGTCCACATCAGCTTGCTTCAAACCTAACAATGTTGATTGAAGTTTAGAACATGAAGCTCGTAAATGAAAAGTGCAAGATGCGAACAAGAAAAATGGTAATATACCAGTTCCTTCAAGGATCTCGCGCAAAGAAGGGATGCGCATTGCTGGAACAGCTGAAGTCTGTCCTCGCTCCATTGCTCTTTTATCAGCTACGAGCTCTAGCTCCTCATAGTTGGCAGGAAGGGTATAGGCCGCACCAGGTGCGATTGCAGCCCCTACTTGCGAACTCCAAAAGCTCCACGCTTGAGGAACCTCTGGAGGCTGAATCCCTGCTGGAGGAATGGCAACGGTAGAAGCTACTGCTCGATTAGGAACGCCTTCAGGTGCGAGGGGCTCGCGAGGCTCGGGAGCACTCATTTGAATATTCAAATTTGCATGTGATGTTGTGTCTTCCACGACCTGCTCATGAACCTCAGCCTCAGCAGCATCTGTCTCCATCCCCTCAGCTGCTATGTTAGTATCTTCCTCCATCAGCACGGTGTCAGCTTCGAAATCATCATAAACTTCGATGACATCATCCAAGGGCTCTCCTGCATACTCAGCAGCTGCGACAGGCTTCCCGACACGAGAGCTTCGCTCTGGGGCATAAGACGCAGAAGGTTGACTTCTTTCTTCCAGCACGGCCTCATCAGCATCACCTGCGATACAAGAAAAGAAAATGTGAGGTAACCTGTATCATACAATATTTTATTATTCTGATAAACCAAGAGTGAGCACCTCCACGCGTAGGTGAGATTGTAGCATCTTCATCATATGCTAAAGACGCGACACCATATCCTATTAATGTATCTCCGTTAAGCACATCCTTAAGGTTAGCGTGACCTGGGGTGCGAAGAAACCAGTTATGATGATGCTTGGGTTACTAAGCCTAGTTTACAAACACTGCTTGAATGATTACCTGAAGATTCACCGCATTTGCTTACTAGCCATCGGGGGATGTCAGCTTTTGACAAGCCATGCTTTAATGCACCCTTAATCACCTCTTGATAAGTAACAGCAATATTAAAAATCTCACCTTGTTTACCGCCTGCGGTTTCCTCAAAATCTGCTTGAGCCTGCTCCAGAGCAGCCGCATCTTCCTCTTGAGCCGCATCTTCCTCATCAATTTGAGCAGCATCTTCCTCTTGAGCCGCATCTTCCTTATCGGTTTGTCGTGCCAAGTCGTCAAAATGTTGCTCTTCCAAGCTTATTTGTTTTATGCGTTCAATCTCATCTTCTTCTCGCTTCCTTCTTCTTTCAGCAGCCTCCGCAGCTGTTCTTCTAGACTCAGCAAGAATGCCCTCGTCTATGGCTTCGCTGGAAACACCAGAGTGGGAACCCCTCTTCTGCCTCGTGGCCAGAAGGCCGCTGATGGTTTCTGCATCATCATCAGCGAAAGAACAAACTGTTCAGTAAATAGCGCGAGAGTCTAAGTAATGAGAAGATAAGATCGTTGGGAATACCTTCCGAATCTTCCTCTTGTATCTCACCTCTTTCTTCTTCTCTTTCATCTTCGACTCTTTCTTCTTCATCATCATCTCTTTCTCTCATCTCCCTTCTCTCATCCTCCTCTTCCTCCTGACCAAACTGAACAAATGTCTCGACCACGAGCTCTTTCCGCGCCTTGCTTGGCATGCGACCTTTGCCTTTGTCCTTGGAAGTAACGGACTTCGCAGGGGAGGAAGCTGGAGTACTCCTAGGGGAAGAGATCGTGATTCCCTTCTGCCTTGGTCTCTTTGCCCTTGGAGCGGCAAATGTTGGAGGATATGGAGCGTCCCTAGGAGGAGACAACGCTGGAGTGTTGTCTATAAACGAGTTAGCAAATGCGTCCATTACTTCGCGAATTCGGTCCTCAATTGCGGGAGCCATTCCCATTGCTAGCCGAATCGGCTCACCCTTCCTTCTCGCAGCAAAAATAGTGTTGATCAGCGATTAGGAATGCTCGCCAGAAGCAAATCTCCTCAGATAGCACTAAAACAAAAAACGGAGCATAAGTTTTGACATATCAAAGGAGGTAAACTTAACGCGCGCAGAAGAAATTGTTTACCTTGGCAAAATCTTCGCTGTACTTGATGACATGCGATGCACCTTCCCTAACTGCGGCCATCTTCTCATCAAGGATGGTGGAGGGGCACAAGTGATTCTCATGGTCCAACAATGAGTAGAATCCATATTGGGAGTCATCCAAGCTACAGTTAGGACGAAAGGGGAAGGAATTTCTCTTGATCACAGGAGCTCTACTTGGCTGAGGGGTCGACTGTGTCTCAAATCTGGCCTGCTGGGTAGTCCACTAGGCAACCCTATTCTTGGAGTATCCACCTGCGCGGTTACCTGAAGGTTTATCAAAGGGAAGGTTGCTCCTCAGAATCGTTTGGCACTCGCCAGACAGTAGGCGCTTGTAGCAACCTCTTACAATGGATCTGGGCCAGACTGATGGCGCCACCGCATCAAACCCAAACAGGGGAGAAACGCGAGTGGGATCGACATTGAAGGTGATCCTCTCGTACCTGGGAGTAAGCTCGCGAACATACTCAGCAAGAGCAGGAAGATAACCCCTTAGACACCAGCAGAAGAATTCGCGATAGCGCTCATGGAAACGCTTGTGAACCTCGAAAAGAAGTTCTTCCGAGAAAGCAACAGGTCTGGCAGGATACAACTTTGGGAACCATCGCACATTTTCAATGCGCGTGGCATAAGGCCTAGCCGTAAACTTGCTGCGATCATCGCATATCAGGCTCCAGGTACACTTAGGGAAATGAGTTCCAAACCATCTAGCAGCCCTTCCACTGGAAAGTTCTTCCTCCGCACCTGGGACACACCATTTGCTGGGCCTAGAAGGAACAGGAGCATTGGAGGGTCATCGCTCAAAAACCCACATGGTCAAGAATGCGATGTTAACATAGGTCAACACGTCCAGGCGACCGCGAGAGTCCTTGGTCGCCACAACCAATTGGTCCAATCTCTGGTACAGGGTGCCCAAGGCTAGGGGCCCAAGTGCGACTATTTGACCAAGGGTCAGTTTCACAGCAAGAGGGAGGACATGGTAGAAAACCCCATCATGAGGGTGACCATCAATAAGGTACCTCGATAACCAGGTGCAGAGAAAAGCGCACAGGGTTAGATGATAACCTTTCCCGTTCACATAATTTTTCGCCTTCGGGTTCTGGCTCAGGAGTTTCTTGGTGATACTACTATTCGCATAGTCACGAAAGAAGTACTGCACCCACTTGCCCCAAGTGTTCTTCGCAGATGTATCAACCAACTTCCAGTCAGGAAGAAGTTTCGCAGGTGTCCACCGGGTGGAAATTTTCTTTACCTCTGACAAGCATTCCTCCATCTGCTTGTATAGAGCAAGTTCCGGATCGGTCCTCAAGGGGCTTAGAGGATCCACCTCACCAACAGGAGAAAGATCATACAACATGTGTACATCTTCTAGAGTGGGAGCAGCCTCGAACGCAGCAAAGTGGAATGTGTGAGTCGCAGGCGAGTAGCGCGAGAGAAGGTTTAGAAGCATGGACTGGTCCAACTTCACGGCAGCACCCTTCATAGCACGGACTGCGAAATAAATGCCAGCATTGTTTAATACAATGGCATGATGGGTCAACACATGGTCGATCCACTCATCCATGAAGTCCAATTTCTGAACAAAAGCTTGGGTCGAAATTGCAGTATGGGGGAAAACCCATTTTCAACCCCCAATCGAACCACATTCTTGGAGTCGATCAATTCAAGCATGGATGCGTTAACAGACGGGGTCAATGTCTGCAACTCTTCAGAGGGAACGGGAGTTGGCAGGTTCTTCACCTTAACCCTAGCATGGTAAAAATCTTTTCCGCCCAAGTAGGGGGCTTTCCGCCATAAGGTTTGGGGAAGATCAGGTATTTCTTCGACCTCTTTAACGGATTTGGTTCCTTTTGTCTTTGCCATTCCTGCGGAAGAGCAAGAAAAAAGGGGGGAGAAACACACATACTTTAGTTTGAATCTCAAGAATCAGTTCGAATTTCAACTTGAAGCAACGATGTTTTGTCAAAGAGAAGATGAACATTTTTGACGAATGACATGTTTCAGATAGTCACGGGTTTGCAGATCCAATACAGTTCAAAGCATATATCAGTACATTAAATGGAATTGAGCAAAGCCAACCTTGTTTTGGTAAAGCTTGCTTGGATGAAGCCAGTTGAAGGAGACGATTGACAAGAAAGAATTGATGATTGATTATTTGAATCTGCTCTTGAAGGCTTCCGGGTATCATTCACTTTAAGAGAAAGAAGTGATGCTTTGCAACAATGGAGAGCACAGAGTATTTATCCAAAAACAATGAAGGGTTGTGTCCTTTCAGTAGTCGAATCGCAACCGTCACCATCGAATCGCGCAGTCACAGGACAAGCTGACGTCATGCCTAAAACCCTAAAAGACCAGACGGCATGACTCTAGGGATTTTAGGTCATAATGACACGCACGGGGGCTGAATTTGTGTGTATTTGAATTTGTGCGTGGCGTCGACGCGTACATTGGTTCATGCGCATTGAAGCCTATCCGGCTATGCGTCTTCATGCGCAGAAAGGGGGCTAATGTAGATAGTGCTTTCTAGACAGACAGATCTTAGCCACGTGGCGACCATCCAGCACACCTAGCTGTGCTCCACACACACAGGATCACCAGCCGCGCTGATCCACGTGGGGGCTGCGAGACAGGGCCCTCGCATACCACCACACGGGACTTGTAGGGACTTAGTGGTTTGGAGGCTAGAGTAAGTCCTGTCGCGCGCGAGCGACAACCAAGCCCGCGCGCGACCCCTAGTAACTGCTTTGAGAGATTTTTGGCACGCGGATAACGTCATAACGGTTCCGGTATACGCGGATAACGTGCCGTAACAGTCCCTATATACGCGGACGAACGTGCTGTCATGGTTAAGCTAATTAAGCCGCCATTAATGGGCGCATTAACCACACTACAACGGTCACATTCTCCGTTATATATAGGATTTTTAACACTTCCATACAAGGGAGAATCACCTGAGATACGCGGAAGCTCTGCCAAAATCCTGTCTCTCTCTCATAAAGTGCTATTGTCTTACTCTCTCCCTACACACAACCTTACACTTCCTGTGTTCTTTCTATCCCCTACTCTTGGTGTATATTGAATTCTCTCTGCAGGATTCTCTCGTACACACTTCTCAATCCTTGAATGTCTTTGAGTGTCTCTATGAATTGCTCTGTGTTGTATTTTTCGAATTTCTTCAGCAAATCTCCTTTTAAACACCCAGTTTGAATTGAATATCTTCAGAATCTTCTCAACAAACTTACATGAAAATTTGCATGAAATCTCGACTCTTCTAACAGCTTCCTCCAACGGCTAGTAGCTCAGTATCTTTAGGGATACTGATTTTTTCTTGTTGGAAGTATGTTCGGAAGCTTTCAAATACAGCAGATTGATTACATAATCAAATCATCAAGCAGTTACCATATTTGCAAAACACATGTTAGGAAACAGGTTGCTATAAAATAGGAAATAAAATTCTTCGCCAAACTGAGTCAAACAGATAATGTTACATCCTGCAAACTGTGTCAAAATACTTTGTATTTCATCATCAAGTATCAGCTAATCAAGCACAGGGGTTTAGGAATTGGATTAAGATAAGAAACTCCCCCTAAGTTCATCCATATAAAGCTCGGTCAGTTTCAAGGCTTTGAAAGCTGTTTCAAGGCCTTGAAATAGACAAGCTATTTCATGTCTTGAACCTGCAATGAACTAATGAACTTACAATCTCCCCCTTGATGAAAGACAAAACCATAACTTATTTGATACTTTAATTCTGCAAAAAATACTCATTAGCACATACATTACAACACATAATGTCAACACATAATGTCCAAAAGATCCAACTTATTAAACCAACTGAAAACAGTAAATAATAGCCAGGTTTCAGATAATCCTACTGACCAAAACTAGGTCACATAAATAGAAAATAAATTAACATTAAATTTCTCCCCTTTTTTACTTTCATCAAAAAAGAATGATAATATGTTGGATCAGATTCTTAGGAAAGATTTTGAAAAGATTATTTGAAAAGATAGAATTTTTAAGGCCTTGAAAAGGAGAAGAAAGAGTAGGCAAGAGTTAAGGGTTTGGGTCTTCATCTCCTTGCTTCTCTGCATCTTCTTCCTGAATATTTCCCTCATCATCATCAGCTTGTTCTTCTTCTTGTTGAGCCACATCAACATCATCTTCACCTTCACCCTCAAACAGATCAGCAGCAGTCACAATTTCTTGAATAGTTGTCTTCTTAGATTTCTTCTTCTTGAGGTCTATTAGCAGTGCTCCTGAATCAAGACTGTCTTCCTCTTGTTCTGCAACAAGTTCGTCCACTGCCTATTTTCCCTTATCTTTTCCACGAGCAGGCTCTTCCTGAGTTGAGTGTTCTTCCACTAAATCCTATGTTCATTCAGCCTTTTTGGTACTCTTTGCAGCTTGAGACACTTCTTCAGCCACATCAAACAATTTCGTGCTTCTGAACATGTTTTCAACCATGTATTTCACCTATCTAAGATCAGTGTCTAACCCATGTTGATTCTCCTTTACCTCGTCAATGTCCATCTGAAGTTTTTTCAGCATCAGGAGATTCAAGGGGTTATGTTGAGGCTGAGAGGTTTGTCTTGAAGTAAGGGTCAAGGTCTTAGGTTTGAGAAATTTCTTGGAGCCCAACTCTTCCTCTGTCAAATCAGGGTATAGCTTCCAAGTCTTATCACTGGTTTTCACCACACCAATTTTCTCAAATGCCTTCTCATTAAGCATACCAAACCCAGTAGTGATAGTCTCTTCCATGTCAGTTGGGATTTCAAAATGTTGGAAGAAAGAAGTGAGCAAATTTGCATATGGCAAGGGGTGTTTTATATGATTGGTTTGGCTATATAGCATGTGTTCCATTACAATATTTGGAAGATCAATTCCATAACCATGCATAACCAGATACATTAAGTGCAACACCCTATCAATAACCAGTTTCTTTGAGTATTCCTTGGTACCACACATCTCATCAAGATAGTAAACAAAACCTTGGCTTCAACAGTTAGCACAGAGTATGTTAACTGCTTAGATGAGGTAGGGTTATTGGGTAGAAAGAACTCTTCTTTTGCTAGTTTCAGAGATTCACTCTTAGGAGGGTAGTTGCTGGTGTCATATCTCTTGGGGCAGCCTAGAACATTTGCAAACTAAGAGTGATCTAGTTCCATATCAATCCCAGCAACTTTGGTTTGAATCACCAGATTTGTAGTTTTCTTGAGTTGTTTCATGTTTAGGTAAAAGAATCTGGTGAGTCTATGGTAGGCTAACTCTAGAGGGTTTAGAACAAACCAAAGAGATATTTTCTTCAACATTTTGATACACTTTAGATTCATACCATGTAACATAGGAACACTGATCATACTACAGAATGCAACTGATCTAGAAGCAAATCCATCTTTCCATTGACCTCTAGCAACATGAGTAATGAACCATGAATTATCAAGGGCTGATTTCTTATCAATTGATTTCTTCTTCTCTGGATAGATCTATAGTGCCTTATAAATGTTCTCCTCTAGTTCATCCTCTGGTTCATCCTCTGTAACCTTTTCATTTGCCTTTGTATGCTTTGTCAGCCTTCTTCTTCACCTTCTTAGGGCTACCAATCTGAATTCCCTTCTGTTTTTCTGGTGCAGACTCCACTGCCTTCTTCTTCTTGCTAGACACTGGTGTCTGATCTTTCTTTGCCTTCTTCTCGGGAGGAGGAGGTGCCATGTCTTCAGCTGTTGGAGTCTTTGAACTGGAGTTCCCACTAATGGTCTGAACCTCTTCCATAGTGGTCTTTCTTTTATTCTCTGTTGCAGCCTTTGAACCACCAGCCATCTTGATTCTTTCAGTGGCTCTTCTAGTGCTCATTAGGGTTTGTGGAGAAGAATATAGAGGTAGGATAGATACGAAAGAGAGAAAGAAAGAAGAAGATAAATAGAAGAGAGTTTCAGTTTGAAAATGAAACTAAATATTTTATCTAATCTTTAAAGATCTGCTGAATCAAAAAATTTCAGATTTGTGTGTGTCGTTAGAAATAAAAGATATAATACTATTTTGGCTGAAAAGGGTTATTTGAGAAATTGAGAGGCAATATCGAGCAATTATCGACAAAGATAACACCGGATATTGAAAGATCCATATTATTGACTAGCTAGCATGCGGTCTTATTTTCAAGGCTTTGGAATGGACTTCAAGGCCTTGAAAAGCTGTATGATGTAATGCACATATACTCAAAGCTTTGATAATATTTTAAAGGCTTTGAAAATCTTTTCAAACCTTTGAAACACATAAAACTTACTTGATTCTCCCCCTAAACCAATGTTTCTTTATTAAGCACACCTAATTCCAATCTTAAGGCTGAGAATCTTTCATCTCGCAATGACTTAATGAAGATATCTGCAAATTTAATGTTAGTAGAAACAAACTCAAGAACAATATCACCTTTTTCAGCATGATCTCTGATGAAATGATATCTAACATCTATATGCTTTGTTCTGGAATGCTGAACTGGATTCCTCGTAATTGATATTGCACTTGTGTTGTCACACTTGATAGGTATATCCCTGAAGCCAAATCCAAGGTCTCTCATTTGTTGTGCTATCCATAACACTTGTGAACAGCAAGCTCCAACTGATATGTATTCAGCTTCAGCTGTTGATAGTGCAACTGAGTTTTGCTTCTTTGAATGCCAGCTGATTAAAGATGGTCCAAAAAATTGACAGCATCCTAATGTGCTCTTTCTATCCACTTTATATCCTGCAAAGTCCGCATATGAATAGCCACACAAATAGAAGTTAGATTTTTTAGGATACCAAAGCCCTAAGTTTTTGGTACCATTGAGATATCTGAATATTCTATTTACTGCAGTCAAGTGTGATTCTTTAGGATCATCTTGAATTCTAGCACACATGCACACACTGAACATGATGTCTGGTCTCCTGGCTGTGAGGTAGAGTAATGATCCAATCATACCTCTATACTCGTTCACATTCACACTCTTACCAGATTAATATTTGTATAGAGGTAGTGTAGAAGTCATGGGGGTATTAATCTCTTTGTAATGAGACATATTATACTTGCTTAGCAAGTCCCTTGTATACTTGCTTTGATGTAGGAATATGCCTTTCTTCATCTGATGACTTTGAAGTCCAAGAAAGAAGTTGAATTCTCCCAATAAGCTCATTTCAAATTCCCTACTCATAATACTTGAGAATTCCTTGCACAGAAGATCATTAGTAGCTCCAAACAGAATATCATCAACATAAATTTGAACTACAAACATGTCTTTCTCATGAGTCTTTATGAAAAGGTTCTTGTCTACTAATCCTCTTTTGAAATAATTTTCAAGCAGAAACTTTGACAATCTTTCATACCAAGCTCTTGGAGCTTATTTCAAAACATAAAGAGTTTTGTCAAAGTTTATAAACATGATCTGGAAACTTGTCAT
The DNA here is from genome assembly GCA_023055425.1 of Linanthus parryae. Classification (NCBI taxonomy): domain Eukaryota; kingdom Viridiplantae; phylum Streptophyta; class Magnoliopsida; order Ericales; family Polemoniaceae; genus Linanthus; species Linanthus parryae. The sequence continues at coordinate 94,082,827 of JALGPY010000003.1, forward strand.
TTTCAAACCTGGAGGTTGAGAAACATAAACTTCTTCTTGCAGATAGCCATTTAGAAATGCACACTTCACATACATTTGAAATAGTTTCATGTTTTTGTGAGACGGAAATGCAAGTAGAATTCTAATTGCTTCTAACCTGGCAACAGGAGCAAAAGTTTCTTCATAGTCATTACCTTCTTCTTGATTGTAGCCTTGAGCAACCAATCTAGCTTTGTTCCTGATTACCTTTCCATTCTCATCTAACTTGTTTCTGAATACCCCTATAGTGCCAATGCTAGACTGATTTCTTGGTGGAGGAACTAGATTCCAGACCTTGTTCCTTTTAAAATCATTGAGTTCACTTTGCATTTCTATAATAAAAGAGTGCTTCTTGTATTGCTTCCTTCACAGTTTTAGGTTCTACAAGAGAGATAAAAGAATTAAAAGCACAAAGATTCTAACTGTGATCTAGTTTGTGTACCAGCAGTTGGATCAGAAATAATGTTATCCAGTTTGCTTATCAATTTTTTGAGAACTTGAAGTATTAGCTTGTTCTGATTTCTTCTCTGGAGGTTCTGTTTCAAGGCTTTGAACTCAGTTTCATGGCCTTGAAAATGCCTGCTTTTTTCCTGTGACATTTCATTGGATCCTTTTGAGGATTGTTCTTCAGTATCTGAATCATGCTTGTTCAAATTGAGATCTGCAAAACCATCACTCAAAGAAACATCATAGCTTTCATAAAAAATAGCATGAATGCTTTCTTCAACAAGCTTGGTACTCTTACTATAAACTCTATAGGCTTTACTTGTCTGTGAATAGCCAAGAAAAATACCTTCATCACTTCTTGCATCAAACTTGCAAGATTGTCTTTACCATTATTGTGGACAAAACAAGTACAACCAAATGGTTTGAATTAAGAAATTTTTGGCTTTCTTCCTTTGAACAGCTCATATGGGGTCTTCTCAGGGTAGGTCTGATCAAGCACCTGTTAAGAATGTAGTTTGCTGTATTCACAACTTCTGCCCAATAATGTTTTCGCAGTCTATTTTACAAAAGCATTGTTCTTTACATGTCTTCAAGAGTCCTGTTCTTTCTTTCAACAACTCCATTCTGTTGAGGAGTTCTAGGAGTAGAAAAGTTGTGAGAAATACTATGCTTAGAACTCTAATTGATCAAAATCTCTACCATGATCACTTCTGATTGAAGCAATGGGTAGGTTTTTGAAGGTTTGAAGTTCTCTACAAAGCTTTGAAAATTCAGTGAGAGCTTCAGAATTTTCTCTATGAAACATAACCCGAGTATATCTAGAGAAATCATCTACAATAACAAGCATGTACTTCTTACCTTTTGGAGTTGGAGTTCTCATAGGACCACAGAGATCCATATGCAATAGTTCAATGGGTCTAGTAGTACTTAAAAATTTCTTTGGCTTGAATGAGCTTCTAGTTTGCTTGCCTTGTGCACATGCCTTGCATACTTCTTCATTTCTGAACTTGATAGAAGGCAGACCTCTTACTAAGTTCTTGGAAACTAGCTTGTTCAAGGTGTGCAAGCTAATGTGTACCAAATTTCTGTGCCAAAGCTTTGAATCTTCTTTCAAGGCCTTGAGACACTTCAAGTTTTCTCCTGCAACTTTGTTAGTTTGAAAACTGTGAACATTGTTTGATCTAGAGGCTGTGAGGATGCATTTGCCAGATTTCTCATTTTGCACTACACATTTCTCTTTGTCAAATATAACCTTGTTGCCATTATCACAAAGCTGAGATACACTAAGAAAGTTAATTTTCACGCCATCAACTAGATATACATCAGAAATAAAATTTTCAGAATATGTACCAACTTTACCAATAGCAAGAATCCTGCATTTTCCTTTGTCACAAAGTGTAATTGATCCTTCTGATTGCTCTTTCAATTCTGAGAATAGAGATCTTTTTCCACTCATGTTTCTTGAGCAACCACTGTCCATAAACCATTTTTGTTCTTTGATCTTGGTGACAACCTGCAAACACCATTCACTGCCTTACCCAGATGTTAGACCAAGTGCTGCATTTAGATTCATATTCAGGGTCAACCATGTTGGGTGGTCAAACCCTTTTAGGAACCCAAATCTGTCTAACTTGTCCTTTGAGTTGGAAGGGAAAAGTGTTCCTCATTATGTGAGGGTATCTTCTTCTAAAATGACAAGTCATCTTAACATGACCAATCTTATTGTAGTAATGGAACTTAGGAGATGTTTTGCTTTCAGCTTTCACAAATCTGGTATTGTTCTTCTTTGGAAAATTTGGATTTTATCCAATACCAGTTTTCAGACTTTAAGCTACCTCCAAGAATCAAGTCCAAGTTGTGTTCTGTGCCTGAAAGTTTTGCTTTAACCAATTCATATTCTTGAAGTTTCTCAGTCACAGTAGTATTTTCTTTATCGAATTCATCAACTTTATGTCTTAGATTAATAATATTGTCACTCAAGAGAGAGTTCTCAGTGACTACTTCCTTGACTTGTGTTTTCAAGGCCTTGAAATCACTGTCAGTTTTCTTCTGAGAGATTTCAAAATTCTGATTCAGGCCAACAAGCTGCAAGTTTTCTTTTGCTTGCTCATGAACTTTTTCTTTCAAAACTCAAATTTCTTTCAGATAGTCCTCTTCATTTAAAACCATTGTTCTAAGATAATCAGAGAGGGCTTCTGTTTATTTTGAAATCAAAAAGTTTACCATTACCTCAATGTTATTTTTATAACTTTCATCATGCTTGGCCATAAAGCATAGGTTGGCATGTTCTTCTTCAGATTCAGAGTCACTTGAGGTTTCTGAATCACTCCATGAAGCTATCATATCTTTCTTTCTTCTATCGTGATCTTTCTTCTGAAAGTTATTGCTCTTCTTGTGTGGACAATCTCTGATCAAGTGTCCTGCATCACCACACTCATATAAATTCATGATTTTCGTATTATTACTATGTGAAGAAGATTTACCTTTGTAGTCTTTGCTACTGGAGGATCTGTGTCTATCTCTGCTGAAGTCCTTGTTTCCAAAGTTTTTCTTCATTTTAATAATTCTAGTCAAGGATTTGGAAATCAAAGAAAATGGATCTTCACCATCATCTTCAGTTTAAAGGCTTTGAAATGGCTCATTCTCCTTTGCCTGGAGAGCTAGGTTCTTGACACCTTCTGGTAGTTCTCCATCAAATTTATTCATGGATATTTCATGTGTTAGGATCTTCCATTTCAGGTCATCAAGTTGAAGTGATGAGAGATCTTGAGCTTCCTCAATAGCAGTAGTCTTTGGTTCCCATTTTTCCTTTGGAAGAATTCTCGGAATCTTTCTAACCTTTTGTTCATTGTAAATGTGCTTTCCCAATGAATCAAGGTTGTTGACAATGTCAGTGAAACTTTTGAACATGTCTCTGGTTGACTCATCTCCTTTCATCTTGAATAGCTCATATTGCCTGAGATATATGTTGATCTTGCTTTTCTTGACTTGGCTTGTTCCTTCAAAAATCACCACAAGCTTATACCATATCTCCTTGGCAGTCTTGCAACCTGAGATCCCGTTAAACTCATCTGCACTCAAAGCACAATATAAGAGATTCACAGCTTTATAATTTTTTGAAAATTATTCTAACTCAGAAGAGGAAAGAGAGTCTAAAGATTTGGGATTTCTAATCCCATCTTTCTCTGTGTAGAAATTATGAGGACCATTCTGAATGATAGTCCAGAGTTCCATATCTTGATCAATGATTAACATTTTCATCAAAGCTTTCCAGTGGACAAAATTGTCTCCACAGAAGAGAGTAGGTCTTTTAGCAGCTCTTCCTGAGAGAAACCACCATCACCTACAGTACTCATAACCACAAGATGGTTAATTCTATGCAGTGATACAAGCTCTGATACCAATTGAAGGGGTGTACAGTAGGTAGAAATACAGGATGATCAATACTCTAGAAGCGGGGGGGGGGGGGTGAATAGAGTATGCAGACTTTTGCTAACATTTGCAAGAATAGTGGTTTCAGAAAGATTTGTAAAGAGATTCAAGGCCTTGAAACGAGTTTCAAGCCCTTGGAATGAAAACAGTTAGAGTAAGGAAAGAATGAGTCTATTTCAAGGCCTTGAAATGAGTTTCAAACCCGTGAAATGAAAATGTTGTGAATGCTGCAAAAGTTCTAAGTATGCAACTGAAAAGTAAATGCAAGAGACACAAGATATATAGAGTTAAGTCCACTTGGACCTACGTCTCTACCTCAAGGATCTTCTCCTCGTAGGATTTTCAACACAATTCTTATTAATCCACAACTAAGTCCTAGACCTCAAGCACAGAGAGATGACTTACTCTGTTACAGCTTGTGGTTCTCACTAACCTATCTAGTACCTTCTCTAGCTATCTGATTAACCAAGAATTCTCTATTGTTCACCTTGAACAATCCTTGAGATTGAGAGCTAGAAGTATTATCAAAATTATATACAAATGAAGTTCAGAAAAGAAGAACACAGAAACTGATTCTGCAGTGAGTGTGTCGTGTTCTTCTAAAGCTTGGATTGAGTGAAATGAATCTACTTCTTTGTTGCTTGTTAATCCTTGAATGTCTTTGAGTGTCTCTGTGAATTGCTCTGTGTTGTCTTTTTCAAATTTCTTCAGCAATTCTCCTTTTAAACACCCAGTTTGAATTGAAGATCTTCAGAATCTTCTCAACAAACTTTCTTGAAAATTTGCTTCAAATCCTGACTCTTCTAACAGCTTCCTCCATCGGCTAGTATCTCAGTATCTTTAGGGATACCGATTTGATCTAGTTGGAAGTATGTTGGGAAGCTTTGAATTACTGAATCAAATCATCAAGCAGTTATCATATCTGCAAAACACAAGTTAGGAAATAGGTTCTTATAAAATAGAAATTAAAATTCCCTGCCAAACTGAATCAAACACATAATGTTAGATACTGCAAACTGTGTCAGAATACTTTTTCTTTCATCATCAAGTATCAGGTAATCAAGCACATGTGTTTAGGAGTTGGATTAAGAACATAAACTCCCTCAAAGTTCATGCATATAAAGCTCAGTCAGTTTCAAGGCTTTGAAAGTTGTTTCAAGGCCTTGAAATAGACAAGCTATTTCAAGTCTTGAACCTGCAATGAACCATAGAACTTACACGAATAATAATAATAATAATAATAATAATAATAATAATAATAATAATAATAATAATAATAATAATAATAATAATAATAATAATAATAATAATAATAATAATAATAATAAAATGCTTGTGTAAATCTTGACTCTGGCTTTAATTTCGCCACTCTTAAATGATTGAATCCTCACAGTTTTCGAACTCATCAAGAATGGTTTGTGAATAGTTACCTTGAAAACCATATGTAATGGGTCCAAATTTAGTTTGATGTATATTAAGATTCATGAATATTACACCTGTGTACATTTCAAAAAAAACCCTGTGTAGGTGGTTCATAACACTAATGTATTGCTTTATAATATGTATTTTCATCGAAGACTAGTAAGTATGCATTTTTCACATGTAAAGAATGCATAATTTGACATAGAGATACTTAAAATATGTATTTATAGTATTCCAAATTTTAACAATATGTTATTTATTTTATTTAAAAAAAATCCATCATTACTAATTGGTACATCATTATAATTTCCTAATTTCTTGCATGAACAATGATTTAGTATTTTTATTTTAAGCCTGGAATTGACAAGTCCCGTAATGACAAGTCAGATTTGTTGACTTGTCGTAGTCATCTAATGACGCAGTGAAAATAAGAGGTCCCTTATTGAAAATAAATATTTTAATGATTTACCACGTAGTCTATACTTAATCCAGGACAATAATTTGAGCAGTGGGGGCTAATTGGCCCATAAATTAAACAAGTAATCAGGACACGTGCTCTGTTAGATTGGCCCAAAACTTTATTTGTCTACTCTACTCTTTATAAATCCTCGGTAAGAACCCTCAAATACTAGTTGAGGCTACGCTAGAGATATGGAAGTAACATTAGGTGTGTGATGACGAAAGACAGAGAAAATCGAAGTGGTTCGAAGTCAAGTCTTTTCGGCGACCTAATGGAGACTACATTTCTCCTAAAGAGCAAGGTTCTTCTCTTCATATCTATTTTCATACGTTCGTAAATAGATCAACTCCTTATTTTAGTTTTTCCCTTATTGATAGTAGAAGATGTAGTTCTTTTGTTATGTAGATATTTTTCCTTGAATAAGAGATATATAGAAGATGTACATTGCATTTGCTTAAATAGATTAACTTATTGAAAACGATATTAACAGTAGGATGCATCTGATCTTATGGTGATGATGGTTTGTACTGGGTTAGGTATTTCAAATTTGATGTTACAAGGTTGCTGTGTTATTGTTTGATTATTCTGATATGACGCTACTGTTCAACATAGTTTATTTACTTTTGATATAGACTTCAAAATCGTGTCAGCATTCATACTTATCTGAAAAAATTCCTAAAATAACTAAATGAAACCGGTAAGAAAATGATGCATACTATTAGAAAATATGACATTAAAAATCTTCAACATTAAGATAGAAAAAGTTAATGTTCAACTATAGTAAGTAGTATTGACTACTAATAATATTATTAATTAAGTTGACTGAATTTATTCTTTAATTTTTTTCTTATCATTTCTTTATACAAATAATTTGCGTGTGTGATATGTAGAATCTAAAATTATTTTTATTTTATTCTTTACTGTTAACTTATTCTGTACAATTGCGGGAAACTAAGTAGTCAAGAGTAGTAAAGATTAATTTTCATTGTTTAAGCAAAGTGAAGATAATTAGGCGTGACCTTTGCGGTAGAGTGAGACATCATCAACAGTATGTTCTCTAACTTTGTACTTTTTTATTTTAGTTAAAATATGTACTTGTAATATATTAGCCATCACACAAAAAGTGCACATTGTCCAATATCTCATCCCTGATAATCCGTTTAATGGGCATGTTATGCTTTAAACAGTGAATTCATATTGGACTCCTTCTTATTGCATGTTAGTGTTTTTTTCAGTGTGTTCAATATTAAAATATTTGAGTAGCAATAGATGTTAGAGTAATATAATTTTTTATTAATTCTTCCTCCACAAAAAATATTTAAATTATGTCCCAAATATTCTACTTGTTTTTCTCGTGGACACGTTAACAACATCAAAATGTCATATATCATTTTTACTGAAGGCCTTATTGATTTTCTAAGGAGTATTGCAAGGTAATAGCCCTTGACATGCAAGATAATGAGTCTATATTGATTAAAAATAACTGATTCCTCAATCATGTCAAGAAAATTATCAAATATATATTAAGCATTATGGATAAATTTCCTATAAATAAGAATACAATAGTAATAATCATCATAATAATAATAATAATAATAATAATAATAATAATAATAATAATAATAATAATAATAATAATAATAATAATAATAATAATAATAATAATAATAATAATAATATGGTGGTGTAAATCTTGACTCTGGGTTTAATTTCGCCACTCTTAAATGATTGAATCCTTAGGGTTTTAGAACTACTCTTGTATGGTTTGTGAATAGTTACGTTGGAAACCATATATAATTTGTCCAAATTTCGTTGTGATGTATATTAAGCGTCACGAATATTACGCATGTGTAGGTCGTTCATAACACTAATGTATTGCTTTATAATGTGTATTTTCATCGATGACTAGTAAGTATGCATTTTTCACGTGTAAAGAGTGCATAATTTGAGTTAGAGATACTTAAAATATGCATTTATAGTATTCCAATATTAAGTATCTTTTATTTAATTTATTAAAAATAAATCTACATCATTAAAATAATTGGTACATCATTATAACTTTCTAACTTTTGGCATGAACAATGATTCAGTAATATTTTTATTTTAAGCCTGGAATTGACAAGTCGCGTAATGACAAGTCAGACTTGTTGACTTGTCGTAATCATCGAATGACGCAGTGAAAATAAGAGGTCCCTTCTTAAAAATAAATATTTAAATGATTTACCACGTGGTCTATACTTAATTGAGGATAATAATTTGACCAGGGGGGGCTAACTGGCCCATAAATTAATCAAGTAATCAGGACACGTGCTCTATTAGATTAACCCAAAAAATTATGTGCTACTTCTGCTCTTTATTAATCCTCGGTAAGAACCCTCAAATACTAGTTGAGGCTACGTTAGAGATAGGGAAGTAGCATGAGATGTGTGACGACGAAGGACTGAGTAAATCGAAGTGGTTTGAAGTCGAGTCTTTTCGACGACCTGTTGGAGATGACATTTCTCTGAAAGACGAAGGTTCTTCTCTCCATATCTATTTTCATATGTTCGTAAATAGATCTACTCCTTATTTTATTTTTTCGCTAGTGATAGGGAAAATTGTAGTTCTTTTGTTATGTATATTTTTTTCCTTAAATAAGAGATATATAGAAGATGCACATCGCATTTTGTAAAGTGGATTAACTTGTTGAAGATGAGATTAACAGTAGGATGCATCAGATCCTATGGTGATTTTTTTTTGCTGGATTAGGTACTTCAAATTTGATGTTACAAGGTTGCGGTGACGCTATTGTTCAACATAGTTTATTTACTTTTGATATAGACTTCAAAATCGTGTCAGCATTCATACTTATATGAAAATTTCCTAAAATAACTAAATGAACCATGTAAGAAAATAATGCATGCAAGTATTGAAAATATGACAATAAAAATATTCAACATTAAGATATAAAAAATTAATATTCAACTATAGTAAACAGTATTGACTACTGGTAAATTATTAATTAAGTTTATTGAATTTATTCTTTAATTTTTTTCTTATCATTTCTTTATACAAATAACTTGAGCAAGTGATACAAAGAATCTAAAATTATTTTTATTTTATTTTTAGTTTTAACTTATTCTGTACAATTGCAGGAAACTAAAGAGTCAAGAGTAGTAAAGATTAATTTTCAACGTTGAAAATACAGCAAAGTGAAGATAATCAGACGTGATCTCTGCGGTAGAGTGAGACATCGTAATCAGTATGTTTTCTAACTTTATAGTTTTTATTTTAGATCAAATGAGTACTTGTAATTTATTAGCCATCACACAAAAAATTCACATTATTATCCCGATAATCCGCTTGATGGCCATGCTATGTCTTAAACAGTGAATTGATATTGGACTCCTTCTTATTGCATGTTAGTTTTTTTTGTCATTGTGTTCAATATAAAAATGTTTCTGTTGTAATAGATAATAGAGTACTATAAACTTTTTAATAGTTCTTCCTCCATAAAGAATGTTTAAATCATGTCCCAAATATTCTATTTGTTTTTCTCTTGGACACATTAAGAACATCAAAATGTCATGTATCATTTTTAATGAAGGCCTTATTGATTTTCTCAGGAGTACTACAAGGTATAAGCAATTGACATGCAAGATAATAAGTCTATATTGATTAAAAATAACTCATTCGTCAATATTGTCAATGAAATTATCAAATATATATTAACCATTGTTGATAAATTTCCTATAAATATGACTTCATATAATAATAATAATAATAATAATAATAATAATAATAATAATAATAATAATAATAATAATAATAATAATAATAATAATTAGTTGGTGTAAATCTCTACTTTGGGTTTAATTTCGCCACTCTTAACTATATTTTATTTATTTAATAAAAAATAAATCTACGTCATTAAAATAATTAGTAAATCATTATAATTTCATAATTTTTGGCATGAAAGATGATTCAATTATATTTTTATTTGAATCCCGTGATTGACAAGTCCCGTAATGACAAAGTCAAACTTGTTGACTTGTTGTCTAGTCATCTAATGACACAGTGAAAATATGAGGTACCTTCTTGAAAATAAACATTGTAATGATTTACCACGTAGTATATACTAATTGAGGACAATAATTTGATGAGTGGGGGGTAATTGGCCCATAAATTAATCAAGTTATCAGGGAAGTTTTATTGCTTCGCAAAAAACGTCTCCGATTTATTTTTCTGTTGAAAAAGAACTGAAATTTGGCGGTAATAACCGCCAGATTAACCGCCTTGTTTTCCTCTCTATTTGTCAGTTTTGTCGAATTCAGAAACACAGAGGAAATCAATATTCGTTCTTGAAGTCTCTGTTTTATTCGATTATTGATTTCGTGTGTATACCACCGAAATACATTAATCTGAGAGTGATCCACAGGACTCAGAGATTATCCAAGTTCTATTGTTTCCTACATGCACACCAGATTTCGAACAATTGGCAAGGCTGATGAGATTCAAAATAGCGCGCGCGCGCGCACACACACACATCTTGTGTGGGAAACTACAATGCTTGTTGAATCCTAGAGATTTCCTTGATTTGCTTTTTTCGGAGGCTCAAGTCATGAAGTTCAATTGTAAGTAGAGTTGCATAATACTCCACCATCCAAAAAATGTCAAGAAGAAATGAATTTGAGGAATTGAAACATGGACTGTGTGTAATTGAATGTTTAAGAAATCACAAGAATTGAAGATAGTAAAGGGTATCACGAATTGAGTCGTGTACTTCTTCAAAAGCTGGCTGGGCAGTTCTTTTTTTGCTTATTCGGAAATTTAACATAACACACAAAATGTTCAAAGTACAACCCAAGCAAAGTTCACAAAAACCCATCAACAACAAAAACTAAATAAACATGCCAATTCCCATCATGTCAGTGATGAGCAAGCCCTTGATGGCATCCGGAATGTCCGTGACAAGCACCATGTGATCATCTTGTTCCGCTCCCATGTTGGCCATTGCATTCGCCACCTCGTTGGCATCCCTCGGCACATAGCTCACCATCCCATTCATCCTAGCCAAGATATGAATTTCATACCTAATTTGGTTTCTCATGGATAGGGGTCCTTCTTTCTCTTTCATGAAAATCTTCACATCCTCAAGAAAGTCACTTCCAATTGATGCTCTGTACCAATTGTGATTGAATATCACTGTAACTCCTCTGATGGCCCATATTTCACTCTCAAGACTGGTGTAGTCCCTAAGCCTCCCCATGAATCCCAGCTACCATTCTCCTCTTGCATTTCTGCAGACACCTCCAAATCTAGCCTTTTCATTATTCAATCTAACATAGTCATACACATTAACTTTCATCGTGCCTGTCACAGGAAAACACCAAATAGAGTGAGGTTTAACAAAATTAAGAGAAGTAAAATTAGGGATACAAGAGAATGCTCCCTGTATGAGCTTGATTTATCTCCGGATCTCTTACACACAAATTGTAGTCGGCTCAAGAATCGTATTAAAAATCATCTCATTTCTTCTAAGCTAGATATTCCACATAGTAACAGCAAATAAAGCTCAGATCTAAGCTCTCCCACATAAACATGCTTTTTAACATTCATGCTCATCCAATCCTTGAAGTTAGTTGTGTTTTGGGTGTTAACCCAGTTAACTCCCCACACAAATTTCCACATCTCAATAACTTTATCACACTCAAATAAAAGATGAGCCTGATTCTCAGCCGAATTGTTGCACAATTTACATATATCCTCATCCATCAAACCTCTGATTTTTCTACTCACATGGGTCATAAGCTTTTCATGCATAACAGTCCAAAGAAAATGAATCAATTTGTGTGGAACTCAAAGTTTCCAAAACTTAATCCAAATGCCGCTACTGATCCCATTATTATCAATGAAATCATCATCAATAGCGTGATAAGTAGCAGTAACAGTGAAAGCTCAATTGTTAGAGCATTTCCAAAAAGGTTTATCAAAAACCTTGGAGAGAAAGAGAGGCGGAGCCAACTCTCTGATGGATCTCACAGAGTCAGGAACCAAATGATGACCAAAAACATTCAAATCCCAAGTCCCATCATGCCGAATAATATCCACAAGCTTTTGGCCAACAATACTGATATTACAAGCGTCAGCCAGAGACTTACTACCACACCACCAATCTTTCCAAAGGTCAATCTTGTGACCATTACCACCACACCACTTAATGTTATTTTTTAACAAAAACTTGGTGGAGAAAATACATTTTCAAATGGGAGAAGAAGAGCCATGTTTCTTAACAGACAATATACTCGAATCTTTCAAATATTTTTTTCTCATAATATTGCACCAAAAAGCCCCATTGTTAAATTCAATATCCCAACTAAGTTTAGACAGTAAAGAAACATTTTGAATTATAGCTTTTCTAATACCAAGACCCCATTTTTCTTTAGGTAAACAAACAGATTTCCAATTAACTAAGTGTATCTTTCTCTTATCAGGGGTATCTCCCCAAATAAAATCTCTGCAATTTATCAATACTATTACACACACTAACAGGGAGTGGAAGAGCATGCATGGTATAAGAATGTAAAGACGCGAGGACACTCTTGGTGAGTGCAACCCTACCTGCAAACAATAGAATTTACCCATCCAACCCGAGAGGCGATTACGTATTTTAGAAATAACAACTTGCACACTATTCTTGTTAAATCTATCATGAACTAAATTAATGCCAAGATACTTCCCCAAATCATTAGTCCCTGGCATCCCAATAATTTTTTAATATTAATTTTCATGTGAGTGGGGTATTGCCAAAGAAAAAAATCTTAGACTTATTCAAGTTCACTTTAAGTCGAGACATGTCAGCAAAATCATCAAGGACGTAGCTCATATTTTGACAAATCTCCAAATCATATCTACCAAAAAACATAAGGTCGTCTGCATAAAATAAGTGAGAAATAATAGGACCATTACCCGAAGCTTTGGCCATAGCATATTTTTTCCCTAACCAACTTATTAATCATATGTGAAAGTCTCTCCATACAAAGCACAAATAAGTAGGGGAAAAGGGGTCCCCTTGCGTAAGACCCCTCCCTGTTTTAATCTCACCCAACATCTTACCTTTCCAAAGCACAGTCGTAGAGACCGAAGAGATACAATGCATAATGAGAGAAATTATATTGGTAGTGAAATTAAAATAAACAAAAGTTTTATGAATAAAACTCCAATCAAGCCTATCATAGGCTTTCTCAAGGTTAATTTTGACATTTATCCCTCCAAACTTGTCGTGCCTTCTTTTAAACGAATGAATTACCTCTTGAGTGATGATAATATTATCTTTAGTAGATCTGTCCAGGATAAAACCTTTGATACGGTCCAAATAAAAAGGAGATGAAGGGTCTGATCTTGTTGACAATACATTTAGCAAGACCCTTATAAACACTATTGCAAAGGCTAATAGGTCTAAAATTGTCGATTTTTTCCGGAAGCTCACACTTAGGGATCAAGAAAATAAAGAGTCTTGTTAAGATAAAACATTAAAACTACCCGAAGTAAAAAAATTAATCATAAAAGAACACACCTCCCCACCAACAGACCCCCAATATTTTTTATAAAAAATAGCATGAAGCCAATCTCTACCCGGAGCTTTGAAATCATTTAAAGACCAAAACACATATTGTATATCTTGACAAGGAGGGGCAGTGTTGACGACATTAGCATCTTCACATCTTAACTTAGGATAGAAAACATCATTCCAAATAAGAAAAGCGTCTCTCTGTCTAGTGTTGCTAGCACAAAATAACACTTTAAAATAGTTTGACACATAATTTTTGAGATCATCTTCATTATCAATCCAATTATCCCCATCATCCACTAGTAAAATAATTTCCTTCCTTTTCCTTTTGACAATAGTGGATAAATGAAAAAATCTCGTATTTCTATCCCCATTACAAATCCAATTACATCTAGATATCTGAAACCAAAGGAGCTCTTTCTTGTTGCAGAATCACATTATATTTCAAAATAAGTTCTGTTTCAAGAAAAACAAGTTATGCCAATAGACATGCTTTGAGCTCTCTGGATCCCCTCAATTCTGCCAAGCAACCATATCTTATTTTTTAAAATGTTCCCAAAGTTATCTTTGCACCAAATAACAATACTATTAGTCACAAATGCAGTTTTGCCCAGCAAATCTTTATCACCAAGTTGACTCCACTAATGATGAACAAACTCATTAAACTCAGGAATAGTAGTCCAAGAAGCTTCAAAATTAAAAAAATTAGTATGAGAAGGGTTAGAACTCATACCGTCCACGTGAATCAGCATTTGATTGATCCGAATAAGTTCTAGGCAGATTCCTTAAAACTGCATTGGGGTATTTCACCCTCCAGCTAGCATTACAAAATACCCTTTCCAATCATTCCATTGTGTTGGCAAAGCCCTGTCTATTATTAGTCCAAGTGAGTTTAGGGCCTTGACACCCCAAATCCATCAGCTTACACATGTTCAAGTTGGACTAGAATTTGTTGATTCTCCCACTAGATTTGTGAGAGTTGAAGCTTCTCTTCTCATTGACACTAGAAAGAACATTGAAATCTCCACCCACCATCCAAGACTTGTCAGAATCCCCCATCTGGTCCTCCAAAATCATCCCGAAGTTGCTTTCTAGTGCTAGGATTAGGACTGCCCTACACTGCAAAAAAAACCCACTCCACATAATTGGTCCTATACACAGTAGCATGAATGGCTTGTCTAGAGATCTTGTGAGTGACGAAATTGACATGCTGAGGATGCCAATGCATCCACACCGCTCAAATGGACATCCCCGTAAAACCCAAGTCATTGAAAAACACTCCCATCTCCGAAATGGGGATCTTAGGTTCAACAATAACAATGATTTGAAACTTAGGCATGTTTAAGAGATCCACATAGGTACCTTTGAAAGCACTGTTGCCCGCACCGCGGACATTCCAAGCAAGTATTTTTAGAGACATAGCAAACTCTTCGTAGACAGCTGGAGGAACCCTAAAGTACGGATCCATCTTGCTCACCCTCGCCTGGTCCGCTTATGCTGATCTCACCCCTTTCAGGCTCACCTTGTGCCATCTCACTTCTTTCTCCTCCGACCAGTCCATCTTCACCGTCAATTTTGCCTCTTTCCTCCACCAGTTCACTCCCAAGAGATAAGCCAATGGTTTCTGCTTCCAATATTGATACTATTTCCTCATCCACCAAGATGCTTATTTCTTCCTTGGGTCACCATTATCTTGAATGAATTTTTTTCTTGCACTCCCTTGAATATCCAATTGAAAGGTTGGATTTCGAAAGGTTTGAATTCGTCGAAGTCTTTGAGGAGAACCTTTTAATGAGACTGCAATTACTCTCCTTCTCTCTCTCTTTTTCTGATCGAATCTCAAGATTGGTCTCAATTTTTTGAGTCTCCATGGAGACGTGCAGGCTTTCTGTCACTTCCCCTTTTTCTTCTCTAATTTCCTCACTTTTCTCTTGCCTTGTCTCCGTCGGAATAAAAACCTCATCAGTTCCTACCTTGGAACTTGTCTCTGCTGCAGCTGCAATCGTTCCTTCAACATTTAGCCAACACCGGCACACTACCCATAGTTTTAGTAGTATCTCCTTGAATGTCAATAATACCCTTGTTGCTGAACCTTGGTGGTTCGAATAACCTTCTGGTTGACCAATAAATCGAGTGTGGTTTCGGTTCATCCCATCTAATATTTTGGTTGGATCCACCCGGTCCATTTTGAACAGCCTTACCCTTATCCACATTGGGCCTAATTTCCATATTTTCCTCTTCTGAGCCCAAGCTCCCAAATATGTTGTTGTTATTGAATTTTTAATGGGATGGGCTTTCTCCCCTTGGCCATCTCAGCTTTGTTATTATCACGACCTTTGTTAACATTAACAGGCATGTTCTTCTTGAAAACCCTTTTAGGCATAACCCATTTAATCTCCTCGTAACTGGTCGTCTTCGATTGACCATGAACCTTCGTTTCATCAGTCGACCGTTGATGTTCGATTTGACCTATTCCGTCCAGGTTCATCGTCTCCAGCGCCGGCGACCCCCTGTTCTCAATCTGTTTTTCAGTTTGATGCATCTGTCTTCGATCTGGGAAAAAATCTCTCCGATGCCCCACTCTTCCACACCAAAAACATATGTTGTTGATGTGTTCATACAAAAATTTATACGTATATCTCCCTATCGTGAATTCTGGATTAATGGTTGATTGAGGTCAACATTCACACATACACGAGCGTATCTAACATGTGTTCCAGCAGCAGACCCCACATCCACTTTCAATGGCTCACCAAATTCCTTGGCAATTTTCTTTAGCACATATTCATGGTAATACTCATATGGGAGTTCTGGAAAACGAATCCAAACAGCAGTGTTGTTATTCTTCGCCTCGGATGGTTTGAAATCGGCTTCTCTTTTACGAACAATCAAATAACGATCCATGATTGTCCACGGACCCCCTGTTAGAACCTTGATATAATCATCACTATCCGAAATATCGACCACATAGTATCCTTCTGCCATGTCTCTGAAGGAGACTCTTCCTTCCAATTTCCAGATCTTGAGTTCCCTTAATTCAAGTAGTTTGAATCCAATTGTTCTCCCCAACATTTTAATGATAAGACAATTCTTAAAAGGTTTAACAATTACCTCCTTGCGCCGCTTGGAAATAATAATCTCGGGTTGAGGGGATTCTTGGTGTTCCTCTCTCTGATTTCTTCCAACCCATCATATTCTTCTTCCGAATCAGAAAAATATTCAAAAAGTTTTTCCCTTTTCGTATCTCCATCAGAAATCTTCTTGAATGACGGCTCCTCCTCGGTGTCCACAATTCCTCCATTGAATCCACAATTCACCGTCATATCAGTTGGGATTTCATGTTGTTGTTACTCAATCACAATTTCTTTGAACTTTCTAACACTTCTTGCTAATTGATCTTCCTACTCTTTCGAAATTCTACCCTATTTTCCATCTACATGAATCCCAAGTCGGAGAGAAATGGAAGAGAGAGAAAACTGTTAGACATTAAGAACAACACTCTGTGGCTGGGCAAAATCGTACAAGAACACTTAGGAGAATTATTTTGTGGGAACATCCAGTATTTTTTTTGAGATTGGAAGCCCATGAGGGGTCAGTGTAAAGTGTAAAGTATAACTAACTTGGACCAAATTGCATCACATTGGGCTGACCGAGAAGGGATGCCAATTGGAGATCAATTGATAACATGTTCTCTAAAATAATAATTGTTAATTTCATTAATAATAATAATAACAACAATAAGATTAATTATAATAATACTAATGTGTAATTGCTATTCCGACTTGAAGTCAAAGTCAGCAAAATAGGTGACAGAGTAGCATGGAATTGTTTCCATCACAGTGAGGCTTTTCAGTGTGTGTCGGGTGGGTGGCCACCGTGGCCGTTGTGGTCACGACATGCATTGTAATCGGGTTCTCTTCTCAATAAAATATCAGGTTCTGGCCATGGAGGTAGCTAGCGGGTTCGTTATGGATTCGTTAGTCAACCACATTAACTATTGTCTCGTTCTTGTTTTCGTTTCATCGTTCTTGCTCGAATACCCCCAGGTTAGAACCAGATTAAGGGAATCACCAGTTTTAGCAAACTTGTATCAGAGACGAGGCTCCAGATCTCGGTGGAGCCAAGAGCTAGGTTTCACGTGTTTGTGGAACTCAAACCTAGGGTTTCACAATCCAAGTGGAGCAGGCTATCCGGGGGTTGGGTTTCGAGATTGCGCCAACAACGATGTCTTGTTTGGCGATCAAGATCGATATGTTCGTGAGGAGAAGTAGGTACACCCACGACCTGAAGCCCCATCGATGGGGCTATCCGGGCTTCCAGCACGGAGCTACGTGGCGTGCATCTGATTAGGAGTGCAAGGGATCTGGAAAATTCAGCACGCATTCGGTACTGGCGAGAATCTGGCGGATCACGCGCATCTGGCGTTCTGGCGATTGACATCCAGGCGCAATCCGGCTCCCGGCGTGGAGCATCAGGCGTGTGATTTGAATCTGGTTCTGGCTCATGCGTTGCAGGAACTCGTTGGAGTTGGAGCAACGACATGAAGCATTTGGCGCGTGAGATTTCTGGCACGCGCATCTGATCCTAGTTCTGGCACGCATTATGCACGATTCTGTTCTGGCGTGCATCTGTTCTTGTTTTGGAGCGTGTACCATGACACGAGTTGAGCTCGCATCTGTTTATGGCGACATCCGGGGCATCTGAGGCAAACAAGGCGCATCGGGCAAGACAATTGTTGGGGCACTCATCGCTAAGTGCATCAGGTCTGGTAGCGATATGTCGGCATTCTGTCATGGTGCATCTGTCTTGTGCAATTGGGCGCATCAGAAATACATTCGATTCTATTTCTAGGTGAATGTATTCGAGTCTGGTTCTAGGTGGAACACTTGTTTCTGTTTTCAGAACAGCATCTGCATCTGGCGCATTTGTTGCAGGACAACATGGAAGTCGGAGCAACGATTTGGCGATTGGGGTTTTGCATAAAGCAACAGAACATCTATTTGGGGAGGCGTGCTCATTTCTGGTTATGGGAGATGCTTCAGGTTCAGGTTTGAGGAGAGAAGCACCAGTTCTGGTTCGGGATGCTGAGATGATTCAAGTCAAGGTGGAGATCTGTTGGGTTCAGCACAACAGGCGTGACAGTAGCATGGAATTGTTTTCATGATACTCACAGCGAGGCGATATAACAAATTTGTCTCCTAACCTTTGGTGAAATCCCACTGCCACATATGTCGCTATATAAAGTATTCTTTGGTACTCACAAACATACACACACACGAAGAGGTAGAGAATTAGTGCTTTGAGAAGCTTTTCATTGTGTGTCGGGTGGGTGGCCACCGTGGCCATAGTGGCAATGGTGTGCACTGTAATCGGGTTCTTTTCTTAATAAAATACCGGGTTCTGACCGTGGAGGTAGCTGGCGGGTTCGTTATGAATGCGTTAGTGAACCACATTAAATATTGTCTCGTTCTTGTTTTCGTTTCATCGTTATTGCTCGAATAACACGCACCCACCCACCCCCCCTCCCGCGGTTATAACAGTAATATATCTTTATTAGGCTACTTTTTTTATTATTTCAGTAAATATTTACTAAATATTTTTGCTAATTAATATTTATATCATTAGTGTATATTTTAAGTTAACTTGGTATTTTATTAGTTTATTTTGGAGTAATTAGATGTTAAAAACATTTCAAAAAAGTTAAATGTCGTGAAGATTGTCCACCAACTATCACTAGTCAATGCCGCCTTTTGTTGGATTTCATGTCTGACCGTAAATACTTGATAGATAGAGTAGTGCATTGTGCTTTTAGGGGACAATTATGGTCAAATAGTATTATCTTGGTCAATAAGACGGTTTCAAGTATATATGTTTATTTAAAAAAAAAATACTACCTCCGTTTCTTCTCTATCACACCGGTTTGACTTTTTGACTCGTATCTGGGTCACTTTGACCGGGTGATTTGGATACCAAAACGATGTGATTTTTTGATAAATTTTCACCGTGATATAAAGCAACTTTTACTCTACAACACCATGAAAAAAATATCAAAAAATTAGATCGTTTTGCTATCCAAATCACCGGGTCAAAGTGACCCAGCGAATAGTGACAAAAGTCAAACCGGTGTGGTAGAGAAGAAACGGAGGTAGTAGTCATTAAGTACATTCTTATTGTTTCAACAATCTTATCTTTTTATTTTTCTCATTTCATTATTTTTTTTTTTTTGTAATATGGCCTTGTAAATAAAATGAATTTTAATTTTGATAGTAACCGGATTAATGTTTTAACGACATGATCACCAGTCTCCAAATATTGCGAAATGGTGAGATTGCATTTTTTGTTGATTTAGTGCAAACAAAAAGATGGTGCTTGACCAGAATCACAATTTTTTCACGGAAATGGTGAAATAGAGTGTTAAGGGTGGGAGGGCAATCATTTTTCTGCACGAAATATTGAAATTGAGTAGAATAGTTTATAAGGTGGACGTAATCTTGCTATTTTTTGCAAATGGGTGCTAGCTCAGCGGTGGAGCTTTTAAAACCCATGCATGAGGTCCCGGGTTTGAACTGCCTATATGATGTAATTCTCATAAAAAAAATCTTACAATTTTTTTTTTCTGAACCGAAAGAGTATTTACACTATTACCAAAGTCCGAAGCTGAATATTAGGCCGCGGCCTATCAAAAGAGAAGACCAGAAAACAAAGAGGACATAGGATCTTTGTACAAACCACCACAGATTATCAACAGCTACCATAAGATAGGGGAGAAACCCAGGATATCCATGAAGCCTACCAAAAACTAGAGATGCAAAAAGCTTTGCTGGCAGAGTTCTTATAATGTTGCATAGTGATTCTTTGCTAAAATATGTGTGTTTATTTATCTTGTTGCTTGGTTGTTGCATGAATCCGGTTCTGGGGCACACAATAGGATCAGAACTTTGTATGATAGCACAAATTTTCTAGGGTTGCCTGTAAAAATAATGATGTCCTGCCAAGGTGGCTTTTTATAATTTCTTGGAGGCATTGAGGTTCAAGATAGAGAGTCCCATTGGTGTCGGCAAGGGGTTTAGGAGGGATTACAATGATTATGAAGCGCTTGAATTAATCTGCATACTCATTGGCATAGCTTCAAACTACCAGAAATATATAGTCCAACCAAAATATCTTTTAACCTCGCAGTCAGTAAGATTAAGAAATCAAAACATGTTTGTTTCGGAACATTACAATCCAGCAGTCATGTTTCAGCCTTTTCAGCCCTCAATGCAAAAGCTACCGTGCTCTATTTATCCATTGCTCTAGCCTCAGTTGCTTCAGTTGAGGTCCAAGCTTTGGTTTAGTCTTCTGAGGACATTTCCATTTCCCGGTGATTTCTGGAGCACTAACAGCACTGAAATTGGTTGTCTCTGATAATGGTGTTCTCAGTGCAGCTTCCTTGTCAACAACTGACCTATCTTTCACTCCATTTTTCACGAGATCTGACTGATTCTCCATCGGACGTTTGAAAGAAAACACTTCATTTGTTCTCGCACTTCTATTACCTGTTGAAATGAAACCACTTTCTGTAGACATCTTTCCTTCATTTTCTTTGTCACTGCCTTGCAAAGATGGTGTGCTTGTTGAATCATCTTCATCACATACGAGCAAACCTAAATTTCTTCCTCTCTCTGCAACTCTGTGTTTTCCACCTATGGAATTACTACAAAGTGTCGACCTTTTCAGAGGTTTGAGATTCCAACTGGAACAGTTGTTGCTGTTGGATAATTTACTTTCTTCTTTTGGATTCTTTTCTGTACTAGCTCGATCCTCACATTCCGCGATTGATGCTTTTTCTTTTTCGGTTGATCCAATATCATGGTAATCTGTTTCTTTTCCTTTCCAAACATGTTCAGACATCATCTTTAGAGGAGTGTCATACAGGACAGATCGGATTTTGTTCCCAGTAAAATCCTGAAAATAATGAGGAACCAGCATATCTTAGCTAGATACATTTCTTGCTTCTAATTATAGTTGAGTGAATATATTTTTCAAACTTTCATCCATCGAAAGTTTAGTTAGACTTGCAAAAACTAGCTTTCTCAATATGAATATCCAACCATATTTACCAGAGCAAATTAGGATCATTACCAATAACAACTCACAACCACAAAGCTTAGGCTCCGTTTCGCAGCAAAATGTTTTATTCTACGCGTAAAATATTATGTGAAAATTTTTTCTCTGAAATTATTTTCTCGTGTTTGGTTGACACTTACCAAAACAGTGAGCCTTGACCTCAGTGGCAGTGATGGGTGGCGGTGATGGGTCGTGGTGGAGGTAGGTGTTAGTGGTGGTTATTGGTGGTGGAGGTGTTAGTATGATTTGTTGTGCTCCTTGTGTAAATCATTTTACATCATTTGAGGAAAAACTTTTTACAAGAAAATATTTTACCTCCAACCAAACAGCACCAAAACACCAAAACAAGGGAAAACATTTACAGGAAAATGTTTTACCACCAACCAAACGGAGCCTTTAAAATCGCTTTTGTGTAACCTAGAGAAGCCTAATATGGGACACAGCACGGGACTAATTAGGTCATCAACTGTGCCATGAGGTCAAAACACACCCTTGCAAATGAGAAATATGTGGTAATAAAAGAAAACACAGTAAAGAAAGAAGATTGCAGAATATACCTCTTTAGTATATTGTTTGTCATACTTGTTATCACCCACAGAGCTGTTACTTTTCACTGAACCGTTCAAACATGTTTGATTCTCCATATCAAATGTATGATTGTTTGCTGCTCCGAATCCTGTATCATTCTTCTCGTTCGCTGTCCTGCAGTTTCCAATATTGTACCTGGCCTTTTTGTGTTTGCCTTCACTGAAAGCAGAATCTCCAGAATCATGATTTGTATCCAATGTAGGAGATTCATACACATAGCTCGGAAACCACCTTGTAATGTCAGGAGGTTCTACGACAGTCCAGAAGAAAAAAAAATGTTAAAAATGGTTGAATACCCTCTTCATGGGAGAAACAAAAAGTTTGACAAATTTAAACAAGAGTGTCCTGGAAAAGAAAAACAATCAGGTTGATTACGAAATGGTGTCAACAAAGTTGTGACAAACCTGAAGAAAATGAAAAGGAGTCTGAATCCAGAACCTACATACACCGAGAATAATCAGTCTTTATATACTCCATATTGTAACTTAAAACCATTTCAAATATGAGAAAACTATAGCTAAAATAGTTGAGATAATTGTTCCATGTTTTCTGCTCCTCGGCTACTCAATGTAAACTAAAATAAAGTAACAAAACTAAGATAAATACTTAACTCAGAAGTAACATAATATAGGTACAAACATAGGAATTTTAGCTGTGCGTTATCAAGGTTAACAATTCTTGTAAAAGCTTCTTTCTTCCTATGGGACTGAATTACCTATTCCAAAACCGATAGGGGAGTCTGGGCACAAAGTACCTCAGGGACAAGAGCTAGGACATGTGTTGCCCCTAGCGCTACCCCAGAGCTACTTTCACACCCTGGGGCGACATGACATGGGCATCAACATGTACACAAGTATTTGAAAATACTCATAATAAACAGTGTTGTGCCTCTGCCCCATGCCACAACTGGTTGAATCAAACACCAAAAAAGTACATGAACAATGCCTTAACCTTGAGCCCCAGTGCCTCCCAGAGTCCCAACGTGTGAACGTGCTCTAAAAACACAAGGAATTGCATGTTGCCCTTTCTTTAGTTAACCAAACAATAGCTTAAAATCCATCACATCCAGAAATTTATATTCTTAAAAGCCTGTGAATTAAAACTTTACACTAACTGAAGCTATTCAAAGGAGCCCATTTGAAGGAACTTTTCCCACAATTGATTCCTTGGATTCTCCTCTTCCCTCACTCACTCTTCCTGGAGACCCGGTTCAGGAGACTCATATTCATAGCTTGAGAACTAGTTTCTAGTGTCTGGACTGTGGAGGCTCTGGCAACCCAACAATCATAGACAAACACACAATTAAATTAATGCATTTGATGCTGTCCTGAAGAAAACCAAGGTCACACCCATTTCCTTAATCATGTGGGGCTGAATTGCATATTCCTAATCCGATATAGACACAACTAACTACAAAATCCAATCAGGAGCTGGCAACAAATGGGAGAGTCTGGTTATGGGGAAGTTAATTTCAAGACTCCACGGGTTCGTTTTTGGTGCCATTTATGAGAGCACGATCACCACTGCCCCAAAGCCCAGGCATCACTCCTTTCCTGCTCCAAAAGTGTCAAAAGTCAAAACATCAGTATTCACCTCCACCAATGCTAGGATACTTCTTACCCCTGTGCACAAAATGTGTAAATACACATTATAATTATAAACAGTGTTGTGCACTTGTCCCTGCCACAATGGGTTAAAAAAAAAAAGTACAAGAACGTCTCCATCCATAGCCCCAGTGCCGGCAACGAGAAAACATGGTCTAAGAGTATACAGAATTGCATCTTGCACTTTCTGTGGTTAACAAAACAATACCCTAAAATTCATTCAGCAAATCCTGAAAATTATGTTCAAAATAGAACATTGACCATACAAACTGTCCAAATTCCAAACTAAGCAGTAAATGTGACTACGAGGAAATGTAAATTGAGATCATTGATATTACCTCACTTTCATTCTTGGCCTTCTCAGAATAATCTTCTGTTCTGGTCTTAGGGTTTAAGAACCCATTAGAAGAAACTTTACCCACAGTCAATTCTTGTGATTTCTCCTCTTTGTCCAAACCCTCTTCCTCGAGACCCAGTTCAGGAGACTCGTATTCATAGCTTGAGAACCAGTTTCTGATGTCAAGAGGCTCTGTCAACCCAAAATAAAAGATTAACAATTAATCTGTTATGTCTCTGAGCAACCCAACAAATATTCAAGTCAAATGCTTGATTAAATAAAAAATACGAATTCCTGGGGATAAGAATTGGAAACCTGAAAGAAGGGAGAGAGACTCCGAAGCTCCCGAGATCTGTGGGTGGTGAAACGATGTCAGCAGGTTTGTAACACCAAATTGGCTGTTTAATTACAAGAGACGCACATAGATAAAGAATATCAAAAATGGAAGAGATAGCAAACCTGATGATTTGCTGGCTTAGAGATAGAGAAATTGGTGTTATGGGTTTCTAGATGATGCTGATTTTTGGCCATCTCTCTTCACAGGCTAGACTTTACTCTCTCTCTCTCTCTCTTTTTCTCTCCATCTTTTCCTCTGAAGTCTGAATCCTGAAGGGGACATCGGCAGTGTAAAATTTCACATTCCCGGCACTTACTGGCGCCAAAACATGATTTCATCTGCGAAATTAAATTTTCATTCGTACCAGTGAGTTCTTCCAAATTACATAACAACACCACCTACCTCTCTCGTAAAATTATCATTATTAGTTATATATCATTATCGGCCGGCCCAAGATAATTGGGGGCCTAAGTCGGGTAATAAAATTGAGGCCCTAAAAATTATCACATAATATGTTTTTTTAGAAGAAAAAAAACATTAGACTTGCAATACTTATGTTATTCATGTAGAGAATAGATTGTGTTGATTGTAATTAGTACTGGATAGTCTTGCATCTTTTTATATATTGAAATTAAATAAAAAAATAACATACGTCATCAAGGAAAGTCGAACTTGTGTCAAGTTTGTGGCAAAATGTTAGATTACCGCTGAACCAATGTACTATATGAGTTAACTATAGATTAAAATATTATATATATCTAAATACAATGTGAAGCACCTGTTCAAAAAATGGGCCCATGCCGGCCCGGGGGCCTAAAGCGGCCGCACCGGCTGCTTGTCCATAAGGCCGGCTCTGATTATCATTATTTAATATATTCATATATTTATAAAATAAATAATTTTAATTTTAATTAAATTATACATGATGTAATACTAGTAGCAAATTGGTGCTAGTTCAGTAATGGAGCATAAGAGAGCCTCTACATGCGGTCCTGGATTCGAACGAACTATATGATGTACTAGTAATTCAAAAAAAAAAAAGTAATGCTAGTAGCATTAGGGATGGTCAATTTGGATGTTGTGTAACGTATTTGACATATTTCAATTTGCCATGTAGGCACAAAACTTATGTTTAAAACATATTTTAATTAGGAATATGCCACTATACAAGTAGTACTATTAGCAACATGCTTCTGGTTTGGTATGTAGTTGATTAGTTGGTGTGTAGTACATGAATTTGTGTGGTTTTGTAATTTTTAATTCTTACAATGCACTGTTTATATCGTATTTATGTGTTGGGGAGCTAGGTGCAATATGTAGCAACATTTTGGGTAAGGGTTTTAGTGCATATGTTTATCTGTCTCCGGGGTGTTAGCAACTATAACCTGATCTGAGGGTTAGTCTGTAAATAAGCATCTACATGTCAGCTAGATGAGTCTCACAGTTTATTAGCATTCACTCCTTTATACCATATCTGCACATTTGCAGAACTCAATCCAGCGAAAAAGAATTTCTTCTCAATATTTCTCTCTTTAGGTTTTCTGAAATCGAATCGTAATTCGCTTCTCGACGCCATGTTTGAAGCTTCTAGAGTTTCGCCTACCGCTGATCAATAGTCCTAAACCGAAATCGGTCTTGCAATTTTCAAACGCGATCAACGTGACATAATCAACCAGTCAAAGCGGTGTATCCGACGCTTTCTAGACATACAATTGGACGGGTCCTCACGGTACTTCCTCTGCAACGCCGATCGTTCGAGGTATTGTTCTGATTCCTTAATTTAGGTAGAAGAGAATGACAACACCTAGAGTCGTGCTATGATTTTCGCACTTCTTCTAAATACAAGCTAGGTTATGTAATCGGTGATCTAACGGAGCCTCCGGAAGTAGAGAACTTCATAACTAGTGGGTTAGAGGTGGAGCACATGGAGATGAGCTTGTCATGTCCTAATTCATGAATTCATGAGCATAGTCATGTCCTAATTCATGAACATATAAATATGATAGAAATACTGCATTTTAAGACTGGCATTCATTCATTTACATATCAACGGTTATACATTAGAATTACTTGACTTACATATACTAGCTAAATATCTTTTGAGTTAATTATTATGTGCAAATGGAAAGAGCTGGTTCAGTTGTAAGAATACATTAGAAGTACTTATTAATCAAAATCAGTAGAATAAAAAGTATTAAAAAGATGATTATTTTGGTTTAAACACAATAAATAGCCAAATTATTATATTATAACTTTCCACAATTTGTAGTTATATTGTTCCTTGCTTTACTTTCTTGTTTCCATAACAAAGAAGATCAAAATTTTCACAATAGGTGATTTTTTACTTACTATTTATAATGAGATGAATAATTTTAGTTTGAAGATGGTGAAAAGACCATAACATCCATTTCATATTTCTTTTTATTATAATGAAATGAATAATTTCAGTTTGAAGATGGGGAAACGGACCATAACATCCAGTTTATCTACTAATCTGGATGACTCTCTTAATCCGGAATCTCGAGTATATCTTCAAAGGCCAGCAAAGAAGAGGAACACTTTGCAATCTCAAACAACTAGTGTCCATGAAGTTGGCAGTTCGAGTACTGAAACAAGAAGTGGTCGTCATAGGGCACGAAAAGTTGAGGATGAGAGCCGCGAAAGTGAAAGTGCTGAAGGTCAATCCGTGAAAACCATTTTTTCATGGCTAATAGACGCAAAAGTGATTGGAGAGGGTTTTAAACTCTGTTACGTGGAAGAAGACAACCAGAAAGTGTTGAAATATGGAATTTTGAGAAGGTATGGGGTTTACTGCTTCTGTTGTCTAAAGACATACACTGCAACTGAGTTCAAGGTCCATGCTGGAGATGAAACTGATATGAGACCTTATG
This sequence comes from Linanthus parryae, assembly GCA_023055425.1. Classification (NCBI taxonomy): domain Eukaryota; kingdom Viridiplantae; phylum Streptophyta; class Magnoliopsida; order Ericales; family Polemoniaceae; genus Linanthus; species Linanthus parryae. The sequence continues at coordinate 94,110,021 of JALGPY010000003.1, forward strand.
CGCGCATTTTCACTGATAATCCGCGCGTTCCATTGTTGTCATATATTCGAGAAGCTCTATGGGGTAACGAGTTTGATCAGTGTAAGCTACAAGATCACTCGGCTAAGCTTGAAGCAAAGAAGACGGGACATGATGACGCCTGCATAATTTGCGCGGATGGTGGAGAATTATATTGTTGTTGTGGATGCAAGTCGACATATCACCAGAAATGTCTTTCTATTCATGTAAGAAACCAATCTCACGTTTTGGAGAATTCATTTAATCCAAATTCCTATGATTTTTTTTTTATTAAAATGCTAACATAAATTTTTTTTTTGTTCAACAGAGCGTTCCAAGGTATTTTTATTGCCCATATTGCATATGCGTGAAATGTGACATGCGTGGTAATCCAAAAGATTTGATCTCATGTGCCCAATGTGAGAAACATTGTATGTATATATTCACATCTCTCGCTGAAAGCTCTTATTACATTATTTGATTTCATTTCAATTTTGGAGGAGAGATCGTTAATTTTACATTCTCTTTGGTTATAACTGAAGATCATTCGAAATGTCGTGAACCAAAAGTACCAAAAAGAAGGGTGCTCTCTCACATGTACACTCCAAAAAAGCATTTTTGTCGAAAAAGCTGCAAGGAGGTAGTTTCTCATTCTCAACATCCTTTAGTTTTTGTGAATTTTTTTAAAGCAATTGTTTGGGTGTAAGGTGTACGAGAAGCTGAAGAATATGGAAGGAGTTCAGAACCAGCTTCCTGAAGGATTCTCATGGACATTACTTCGAAGAGAAAATGAGGGTTTTGGTGATTCATTTTCAGCTTCATATACATTTCTTGAATCTCATGCAAAGCTTGGAGTTGCTCGGTCCTTGATGGAGGAATGTTTTGAGCTAATTACCGACCGCTACACCCAGATAAATGTCCTTCGTCATGTTGTGTGCAACATCAAGTAAGAATCTAGTGATAGTGCTTTAATACATAGAACAATTATTTTCATCAAACCATTATTTTTTCTTTATAAGATTTAGCAGTTTTGACTCACATTTTATTTGCTTCGCACATCAGTCATAGAATAAGAGAGTTATAATTTTCGTTATTGGTAGATCGAGCTTTCGTAGGATCAATTTCGGAGGATTCTATACAATTATTCTCGAGAAAAATGAAGAGATCATATCTGTGGCGTCGTTAAGGTATTCTCTGAGTTTTCTGTTTTAAAGTATTCATTTTCCAATAATATGAAGTTTAGATTTTAATATTTGAAGAAAATGTTTTGATAGGATTCATGGGACAAGCCTTGCTGAAATACCTTTCATAGCGACCAACGAAAGCTACAGGAATCGCGGAATGTGCCAGAAGTTAATAGATGTAATTGAGCATGTAAGTTTTCATCCATAACGATATCATTCCAATTACTCAAATATCTCAAATACACGTAACCAAATTTCTCGTCTAACAAGTGAGAGAACTTATAGAAGTCTATGGAACTATAGCATGTTTCTCTATCTAAGTTTTGAATATCCTCTAAATTTATTTGTAACATTTCTAATATGAGAATTCACTATACAGTGTGATATAAGTAATAGTTGTACGACTCGTTTTGTAATTATTTGAGGACTAGTTTGTGTAATTAGTGTTGTAATTACTTACTTAAAGAGTGAATAATCAATGAAAGTGACCGAGAGATTTTAAATAAGTAATTACAACACTAATTACACAAATTAGTCTTCAAGTAATTACAAAACGAGTCCTACAACTATTAATAAGATCAGACCTTGTAAATAGATTTTGATGTATCCTAACATTCCAGAGAGTGACCTCAAGGAGTCAACTTTCCTGGGATGTATCATGAACTTGTCATAGGATTCCAAAATGGAGCACGAAGGAACATGACATCTCTAATGGTTTATGTTTTCTTATAATAAAATATACATACAAATTCTGCTTTATGGTTGAATTATTATCTAGTGAAGCATCATTATCAATATTCTGCTTGAAATGCCAAGGTATCCATTCTTCGAAGCAAATGACATATATTGATTCACCGTTGAAGGTAATGTTACACGCGAGTCATGACAAAATTGTTGTAAATCTTTTTGGGTGCAACGCACATGACACATGTACAATTATGAGAACTACGGTATTGAATGACCCAAAATTTAGTTTTGATCACGGAGAGTCTGGGTTATTTCGGGATCCCTTTCTAACAAAAAAAAAAGTATCATTTTACTAAAAAAAACATCAGATTTTAGGAGTGCTAGTTCCGTCAGTACCACATTAACAGAATGAATTTTCCCATGAACATTTTTTTTCAATTTGAATGAAAATACGACTACGCCCTTCGTCCATCAACTCTTCATAACTTGAAATTATTTTACTCTAATTATTATTTTGGTTATTATAAAATATCCAGGTTCTTTCCAATCTCAATGTTCGCACATTGGTGCTTTCCTCTATTAAGGAGATGATTGATTCATGGAAACAAAGACATGGCTTTCGAGCCCTTGATACTGCTTCAAAAGATGAGATACGAAAAAGAAATACATTGACATTTCACGATGCAACCAGATTACAGAAGAATTTAGTTGTTGGAGGTACCCACTCTCACTATTCTTGTGATAATTTTAAATATTCAGGGACCGTGTTCATGACATATGTGGTTGTATTGATTCAATGTAAACACATAATTAGTAACAGATTCTGACAAATAAATTTGTGTTATTGTGATACATTTGAATTACATTACATACTGGAAATGTTTCCTTCAACGGAAAATAATTCATTCGTGGTCTCTTGACATTATATAATTTACTTATTTTTCTACACATGACAGTGCCAGAGGAGGAAGACGATGGAGAAGAGGTGGAGCATGAAGAAAAGGAGAAAGAAGAAAATAAAGAGGATGTAACACAAGTAATTTTTGATCTTAACATGGTACCTCCAGAAATTGAGGAGTGAATTGTAAGCATATCATATAGTTAAATCGGTAGAAGTGCATAAGGTATATTATGATGTTTCGTGTTGTTGAAAATTTCAGGGGTTTTTATTATTTTGTAAACAACTCTATATGGTTTCATTTTCATACTTTGCAGTTATTATAAACTATCATGAGTATTACATTCATAATCAAGATTTGTTGTTTAATTTGAAGTCATAACTTTATCTTAACCTTGTCTTAGACCGACCAGTTGAATAAATTTCCCGTCTAGTTATGACATCATAGTTTTTGAGGAAAGGAATTTGCACTAAATTTTATTCATTACAAATCGGAAATCAATATTTGACTAGACTGCGTGTTATTGCTACATTTTGTTGTCCTACAAATCATGAAAAAATAGCGAGGCTGGATGAAACAATGCAACAGATGTTCTTAGTTTCTCTGTGCATGCTTGCGATGATTTTGTCTTGGCAAAGAGAGAGTACTAGCTTGCGCAAATCTATTTGAACGTTGACAATGTTGTTACCTTTTGATAGTAACCATTGAATAGCTTTTGTGGTTTCACTTGTCGGTACTTGCAGGCCAACACTTGCTTTACATTTTGTGTGACCAATAAATGAGTTGAATTGATATACCAAGAGAAAAAATGGTAGACAAGGTTCTGGGTGGAAGGATAATTCTTCTTCCTCACTTTGGCTACTTGTATTGTTATGAATGGTTGAACTGTTAGGATTGCAGTACGAGAGAAACAAGAAAACAAGAACACAAAGAAGATCAAGAACACAAAATGATTATGTAGTTCATTAGTTTTTGAGACTATCTACATCTAAGGCCAACCCAAACCCAATTTATTGATGAAAAATCAAAACAAGCACTCAGACTAATTATGAGCCATGTCGATGCCTTTATATACAAACCCTAACTTGCTCCCAAAGCAAAGCCAACACGGAATACGAAAGCCCATTAAGGACGGCTAACCCAGTGGACGCTACTCTAACTGCCAAACCCTAGCAGTCGCTTGCTTTCTTGCTTTGCCGAAACCCTTTATAGGGTTTAAGTCAATTCCCAATAAACATCCCCCTTGATTCAAACTCCACAGCTATCTAACCAACTCTTTTCATCAATCCAACAACCCAATCCGAGTGTCACTACTAGAAATGAACACAAAAATGGCAAATATATGCTAAAATTTGCGCGGCAAGAGCATATTTTGCCGTTTATTATTGCACAAATGGCGATATTTCTTATGCTCGCTTAAAATAGTCTTATACGGCGACAAAATAGTGGCCCCGTATATAGTTTGGCATAAACGGCAAGAGTTCTGCCTAAAACGACAAGAAAAAGTAGCTCCGTTAATTCTTTTATTATAAACGGTGAGAAATTGTTAGCAATGGCGCCGTTTCATTATCCCCGTAAATGATATCTAACAGAAACGACGAGACCTTACCTAACGTCGTTACTTTCTATCTTATACGACGAGTTAACTCGCCGTATATGTGTTTTTTGTACATGTGTCCCACTATGCCCCAAAATTGTTTGATTTGTCCGCCAATATTTGGGGCGAAAATGCTTAGCCCGCTGTAGATAGTGCTTTCTGGACAGACAGTTCACAGCCACGTGGCAGCAATCCAGCACACCCAGGTGTGCTCCATACACACCGGAAAATTACCTATGCTTATCCATATGGGAGCTGCGAGACAGGGCCCTCGCGTACCAACACGGGAGTCGTAGGGATAGTGGTTTGGAGGCTAGGGTATGGTCCGTCGCGCGAGTGCGACAACCAAGCTCGTGCGCGACCCTTTGTAACTGCTTTGAGAGACTTAATGGCCAAGTCCTATAAACCCGGCTTGACCTCATAACGGTCTCCGGTATGTACGGTCAGGTACCTAACGGTTCCTATATACACGGTCAAACGTGCCGTTACGGGGGCTACCATTAAGCCGCCATTTATGGTGCATTAACCCCCTCACAACGGTTACTTCCCCACTATATATAGGATCGTTAGCCCTCCGTTGCGATAGGTCTATATTCTTCTGGACTTACCGAAGCTCTGCCATTAAGCTGTCTCTCTCTCTCTCTCTCTCAATTACCATTGCTTGCCCTCTCCCTACACACACCCTACAACTATCTGTGTCCTTATTCTCTACTTGAGGTGCACACTTGGATCTCTCCAAGGGATTCCTGTGAGCACAATTTGGTGAACTCGACGTGAAACATCCACCTTCAACCCTCTTTAACCCTTCCATAATGTCTTCTGACGCAAACGTTCGTGACGGCGATCGGTCCCCTTCCCACGAGGAGACCTCAGGAGAAGAGGGACTTCTCAACACCACTGCCAATCCCAGCGTCCGTGCGCATGTAACTACTGGAGGAGGGCCCTCTTTGGAGGCACTCCTGGCAACGATTCAGAGTCAAGCCCAGATGATGCAAGCCCAGTCCGCCCAGATTGCTCAAATCATGACGATCTTGGGAAGGATTGCTCAAAACACCACTGCAGGGGCTTCAGCCCCACCGTTAATAGCCCCGTTGCCCCTACCAGTGGCGGAAATCACATCTATAGTGCATACGTCTATTGCACAATCTTCTTTTTCCAGTAGCCTTGGGCCTCACGTGCCGGGCATCCCGACGAGCTCCTCCCTGATGACGTTGGGGAACCCTACGTCATACTCGGCGGTGCCTTATCACAAAGGTGGGAATTAGGCAGCCATGCACTTCCGCTACCACCTCCCTATGATCCAACCATGCCCTACATTATGGTCTTCGCGGCCCTGGAATAGCGTATAGACAGCATCATTGCGAACCAGAGCTTCCCAGAGGCTTTCATCCTAAAGGTTGACAGCTTGCCCCCCATTCCGCGGGACATTTACTTGTTGCCCAACCCTACTGGGTACAAAGCACCCAAATGGGAGAAGTTCGATGATGTCGGCGGGAACGCACACGAGCATGTGATGCGATTCGTTGACATGTTGGGCCCGCACGGGGTAGACACCAGATTACTGATGCGTGAATTTCCCAAGTCTCTGGGGGCTGTCGCGTACAAGTGGTACAGGACTCTAGAAGCAGGATCCGTGAAGACATGGGAAGACATGGTTAAGAAGTTCTACACCAAATTATTCCAAGTCGAAAGAAAAGTTTACCACTATCCATCTCTCACGCATGTACCAGAGGAATGAAGAGGAAGGGGTCGCCTTCATCAAAAGGTTCAGGCCCAAGTCCTTGGAGTGTGTGGGCGATGTCCTGGAAAGTCGACTGGTGGAGATATGCCTCCAAGGCATGCGCAATGAATACAAAGGTATGCTCATTAACTTAAATATGCCTACCTTTTCCAGATTGGTGGAAAGCACCAGGAACGTCGAACCCCTGGTGGAAATAATGAAGAAGAGGTACGCTAACGAGCGTACACAGGCGAATCCCAGATTTGAGGTGGGAAAGTACAACTACAAACAGACTCGAGATGTCAGCGTCCATGCAGTATCATCCCCCAATAAGCAGCAGCGGTCCACGCCCCAGAAAGCACCACCTTTGCCCTGTTAGATTGAAGAGGAAATCAATCTTTGCAAGAAATGCGAAAAGGACGGAATTTTGCCGATGCTAGAACACAGACCAACAGGGGAGAAACTACGAGACCCCAGATGGTGCGAATGCCACGGACAGGTCATGCACCCTACTAAAGAATGCAAAAAGCTCAGATGGCTGATGAATAGGCAAATCAAGGAGGGGCAGCTAGTCGTCAAGGAGCCGTCCAAAGAAGTACGTGGCGACCCTTTTTCGTCTCATGCGCAAAGGGAGTCAAAGGGGAAGGAAAGTTTCCATGATTTCGAACTTGGACCTTGAAGGGGTCGCGGATGGAGAAGTCCGGGGCACTGCGGAAAACCATGAGGATGGAGGCTATGGTGTTGACATGGAGAATTGGCGCACCAAGTGGATAAAAAACTATGTCAGGTTCGCTGAATTCTTTCACGGAATGAACCTCTCAGACGTTTGCAGACATGAGGATAACGAAGACGATCCTCAAAGTGGCTAAGAACCATGGTGAAGAGTTGGTCGCCTCCAACTGCGAAGTAATGAAGGCTACGCAATCGGGAGGTTCGGTCATGACATTCGGTGACTCGGACAAAAGCATCGACGACGAACATCATAAACCACTGTACGTGACGGCTACCATCAACAATGTCAAATTCAAGCGGGCCTTTATCGATGGTGGGGTTGCGGTGAATGTAGTTTCACTCAAAACCTTGCAACTAGCAGGAGTCCGTCGAATTAAAATCATAAAGAAGCCATCATTGTTGGCGGGCTTTGGAAATGATTCCAGAATGATGGCCGGCTGGATTCGATTAGGAATTCAGATCGGACAAATTAGCTATTTCGCCAAGTTTCACGTCAACGACGCCGACACGACCTATCATATGATCATTGGACGAGCGTGGATTCACCGCTTCGATGTCGTGCCTTCTACGGCTCACCAAGTAATGAAAGTTGTATGGAAAGACAGGGTGGGTGTGATACCCGCCTCAGTAGGTCCCTTTGATCTAGGGGAAGCACACTTGCCTGAAGCAGCATGGTTCTCAGATAGAGCCCCCCCAGCACCGAGTCGGCTGACCCCACTTACCAAAGGAGAAAACATTCGATATCAATCAACGGCCGGAGTAATGACTGTAGGGTTTTGATTCATGGATGCGCAACGGAAACAATAATTAACAATGCAAAACCCTCCAAGGATCACAAGTCCAGATACATAATGATGGTAAAGGAAGAAATCAATAACACACCTTAGGGTTGTCCTTTGATGACTTCAAACGCGAATTGTGTCACGTTATCTATAGTTGATCCACGCCTAGAGTTGATTTCTAGATCTTCCAATCCTTGGTGCTAGCCCGGAAAGAGGAAGAGGAAGAAGAATCACGCAAAACGAGACCAAACCAAGGAGGTTCGGCCTCCTTGGGGCCGAGGGGGACGGGCGGCGGGCTAGGGGGCGGCGGCTCCTCTAGCTTGCTTGCTCTCTCTCTCTCCTTTTGTTCTCTCCCACTCAAGTTATGATCAATTATGAACATAAGTGTGGGAAGGAAGGAAGGAAGTTCCTTTATATAGTCCAACAAATCCTTGCCAACTACCTAAAGGACTTATTCTAGTCCTACTAGAATTCAATTTAGTTCCTTCCTTGCAAATTAGTCCCTACTAAGTTTGCAAGGTTTTGCAAAGTGATCCTTCTAATTAATTAATCCAATTAATTAATTCCCAAATCTAGTTCAACTCTATATAGTGTGTGACCCCATAAGTTCTATCTAGTTGGTAGCAACTATTTGCTAATATGGAGCGATTTCTAGCAAAACATCCATTCTAGCCAACTAATAGAATAGTCATCTTGACAACCTTTGTACAAGTAATTGTCTCATCCCTTTGTCTCTATATCCGGATTGGACACGAGACATACACGTCACACTCGTATATCCAATCCATATTTTCTCGATCTATGGGAATAGCCTTATTCGTGCAAATAACATCAATATCCCATATTGATTTATTTGAGTCTGGCCAGACATTCTATAAGCACTATCCCTCGAGTGGCCTAGGATATTTGCTCCCGTTATGTGGGAGGGAAAAATTCTATCTACGTCCACTACGATCTCTAAGCTTGCTTCTTATTGTATCCGGTACACGCCTTTATAACTACCCAGTTACGGTGTAGCGTTTAACGCTACCAAAATCACAATAATCCACAACTAGAATATCTAGTGACTTCAAGTCCAAGGATGACAATACCATTGCACCCCGAAAAGCGCTTGTGACTTAACATAACGTGTATGTAGCCTTCTCGGAGATGGGTCAATCCAGTGCGCCATTACCCTTAATTCACACCTATGTGTTGGATCGTGATATCTCCATATCAATCCAACCCCATACTAGTCTATAGATGATTTTCCCATTAATCATTATACTGGACTAGGGATATTTAAGATAAACAACACAATTGTAAATCTAAGGACTTCATTATATTAAATATCCAATAAATAATAAATGAATTTCTAGCCACAAATAAATTCATACTAAACTAGATTGCCTCTAGGGCATCTATTTTAACAATGACAACACGACATGAGTCAATGGAGAAGTGGTCTAGGCAGGGAGAAAGCCTCAAAGTACTTACCATGAGAAAAATGTTTATACACTGAAAAGAGCTGTACAACATGACGGTGAAGAGCAACACGACGAGAGGAAGTGCTATCGCATCCAAAGATGCACGAGGTCGCCCTTGACATGCCCCGTTGAAGGTGTCCTTGGACAAGTTTATGAGCTGACGGAAGCTCCCTATAAAGACAAGGATTCATTGTCAGGAGAAATCAAGGAAGCTCCTGAATGCATGGAGGATCGACCAAGGCCACAGAAGCAAGAATTAAAATAAGTATTCCTGAGTCCCACCGAGGAAAAGAGGAGACCAGTCTTCTTGAGCGCGGATCACAACGAGGGGGAAGAACACGAGCTGATCCAACTATTGAAGGAGTGCAGGGATGTGTTTGCATGGGATTATGGCGAGATTTCAGGGCTAGATCAAGGCATCACTATGCATAGGCTGGACATTGTTCCAGGGTCAAAGCCAATCAAGCAAAGCGCGAGAAAATTTCGGCCCGAAATAAATTCAAAATCAATGAGGAGATTGTCAAGTTGTTGAATGCCAAATTCATCGAGCCTAATCACCATCCGACTTGGCTCGCAAATATAGTCCCTGTTTTGAAAAATAATTGGAGCCTTCGTGTAGGTGTCGATTTCAGGGACCTGAACAAGTTCTGCCCGAAGACCGATTTCCCTCTGCTGAACATAGACCTGTTGATTGATTCCACCGCCGGCCATGAAATGTTCAGCTTCATGGATGGATTTAGTGGCTACAACCAGATCAATATGGATCCAGAATATGCAAAGAAAACGACATTCATCACGCCTGTAGGGGTCATCAACTACACGTTTATGCCGTTTGGTCTAAAGAACGCACGGGCAACGTATCAGCGCGCGATGATGGCATTATTTCACGACATGATGCATCAGGAGGCTGAATTTTATGTGGATGACATGGTGATCAAATCCAGGCGAAAGCAAGATCACCTAAGGGACTTGATAAAGGTCTTCGACAGATGTCGCGCCTTTCAGCTGAAAATGAATCTGATGAAGTGCGCTTTCGGGGTAACATCTGGAAAATTCCTAGGCTGTGTAATCCACATACACGGGATTGATCCTGGCCCAGCCAAGATCTCAGCAATCACAAGATTGCCTACACCACGGTCTCAAACTGAATTAAAAGCCTTCTTAGGGAAGTTGTCGTATTTGCGAAGGTTCATACCGGCCATTGCAGAGTTGACCTTTTGCTACAGCAGCTTGCTTAAGAAGAACGTGACATTCTTATGGACAGAGGAATATCAGGCCGCATTTGAGAAGTTAAAAAACCTACTGACATCTTCAAGGGTCATGATCGCGCCTCAGCTAGGGTCACCTCTACTTTTGTACCTGACTTCAACCAAGAGGTCCGTTGGAGCGTTACTAGACCAGGAGTTCGAAGGGTAAGAAAGGCCAGTGTACTACATCTCGCGCATGATCCAATCTGCGGAATCCCGGTACAAAGACATAGAACGGCACTGCTTGGCCTTGTTTTTCGTTATTGAGAAGCTAAAGCATTATTTTGCTTCTCACAAAGTGGTTGTTGTAACTAAGCATGATCCCATATGGTATTTGCCGGGGCATTCACCTCCCTTCGGGAGACTTGAAAAATGGTACATGACCATCTCCCAGTATGACATAACATGTATGCGACCAAAGGCAATTAAGTCCCAAGCATTGGCAGATCTGTTAGCCCAATTCCTAGACAAAAACTACAAACCTGTCTCGGAGGAGCCCGAAGGACCTGAGATATATGCAATCAGCGATCAGTATTGGAAGCTGCACTTTGATGGGTCTTCGACAAGATCAGGGGGAGAAATTGGAATAGTGTTAATCAAGCCTGATCAAGAAGTCATCCAGATGTCAACCAAGCTATAATTCACGGTAACCAACAACGAAGCCGAGTATGAAGCCTTGATTGCAGGGCTCCTCGCAGCCAAATCCTTAGAGGTCCAGAATCTTATCGTCATGGGAGATTCGAAGCTAATCGTCAAGCAAGTTGCGGGAGAGTACGCTCTAAAGGAAATTAACTTGCTCAAATATCGGTCAATAGTGCAGAAGTTGGTCCATAAATTCGAATCCGTCAAATACGAGCACACTCCCAGATCTGATAATCGTCATGCCGACGCACTGGCTACTTAAGAGTCAAAAATTAGCCCTGACAAATTCCCAATCCAGATATCGATTCAAGTTAAAACGGGACCGTCCTTTGTAAAATAGTTATTTGAGGAGGAGCCTTTTGAAGAGACAGACTAGAGAAAGCCCATTCTACGCGCGATGGCTGACGGAAGCAATAAAGAAACTTGGGTTTCTGTCAAGGGATTTTACATACCCGATGGCTTGCTGTACCAAAAAGGCCCTGAGGGCATCCTCATGCGATGTGTAACAGAAAAAAGAAGGTCGAGCAATATTGTAGAAGATCCACCAACATTCATGCGGAGACGATGAGATTTCTATCTATAGGAAAGCTCAATGGTATGGAATCCACTGGCCGCAGATGTCATACTTTGCGACTATCATACAGAGCAATTGTGAAAAGTGTGCATTGATCAAAGACTCACTGGAAATTGCCGCAATCGAAGATAAGGATTGGCGAACACCAATAATCGACTACCTACAGGAGGGGACCCTGCCCACTGAAAGAAAGGAGGTTGATAAGCTGAAGAAGAAAGAAACTCGATACGTCTTGCAGGAAGGATTTTTGTGGCGAAAAGGACACAAAGAAAAATTGCTCAGATGTTTAAGTGGGCAAGAGTACCAGAAAGTCATGGAAATGTCTCATCAAGTAGAGCATCAAGGAGGTGCAAAATTATGCAGACAACTCCTAACAGTCGGGTACTTCTGGCCAACCACGGAAGCTGATTGTCGTGAAAAAGTCAAAAGATGCCAGCAATGCCAATTCCATGGAAATTTAGTTCATGCTCCCGCCGTCGACTTGAACGCGTTAGGCACTCCGTGGCCGTTCCATAATTGGTCGTCGGATTTCATCGGACCGATACGACCCCCTTCGCGCGGAAATGAATATATACTCATAGGAACAGAGTAATTTACTAAATGGGTTGAGGCAATCCCACTCAAGACGGAAAATGCAACAGTCGTGGTCAAGTTCATACAGGAAAACATCGTGCATCGCTTTGGTATCCCTAATACCATATTATCTAACAATGGGACTCCTTTCTTCAATCGCCAAGTCGCCGAAAAGTTAATGGAGTACAATGTTAGACAAATATGCTCGACACCCTATTATCCAAAGGGAAATGGGCAAGCAGAAGACACCAACAAGACGTTACTGAGGATATTGAGCAAAATGGTCGTGGATGATCACAAAGGATGGGCAGATTCCTTGGGAACAGCTCTTTGGGCATATCGCACATCGCCTAAGACTCCTACATGAACTTCTCCGTTCATATTATGCTATGGGGCTGAAGCAGTTTTACCCTCCGAAGTTAAAGTGAACTCGGCAAGACTGGCTTTCAGTGCTCTCTACGACAACAAGCGTGACCATGATCTTGTCTTTCTAGAGGAACAACGTAAGGAGGCTAAAAGAGAAAACTCAAGATACAAAGAAAGGATATCGCGTTCCTATAACAAAAAAGTCTGGCATAGGTACTTTGCAGTAGGTGACCTATTCCTACGAGCCTCTGACCGTTGCATGCGCGAGGCAGCCCATCCCAAGTTGGCGGCTAACAGGGAAGGACCCTTTGAAGTCAAAGAAGTCTTCGACAATGGTTACTGCAACATCCTACGCTGCCACGGAACAGCCACCACTCCAACGCCTGTCAACATGCGATGGCTAAAAAAGTATTATCCCTAACTTCCCTTTTCTACTTTGATCAAATAGTCGCATTACATATCTTTCACAAACCTCCCATATGAGGAATCATATAAATAATAACTCTCTGATAACTCTATTTTAGGTGTTATTTTATACTTTCATATTAATTTTATTAGGCTTATTTCACATGATTTATATGTTATATTTGCACAAATATGTGAATTTGACGATTTATAAGCCTAAGAGTCAAAACTTGTGTTTCTAGCTTATTTGAGCATGATTTCTCTCATATTTGCGATGATAATTGCTAGTATTTTGTTGTATTTCTAAGGTAAAATAGGTGCAAAGGAGCTTATGAGAGGCTTGGATGTGCTTGGGATGGAGCTAGATGAAGAGGAGAAAAGGAGACGCAAAAACGAAGAGAAGTTGGAAAAGTCACTCCTGACCAGCGTGCACTCTCTTCGATGCTTAGTAAAATCTACAAATAAGTTTGGAGCAAGGCCTGCACCATTATAAAGTATACATCCTTAGATTTCCAACGATATATGATAGGCCCTAAGACGAGTCCGTATGAGGGAGATACAGCCCGCGCAAGATCAGCAAACAATTTTGTCCGAGAATTACAAACTGGAGGGGCTGAAGTGCAATTTCGGCTAAGTTTCATTAAAAAAATGTGCCCAGACCTGGGGAAACGTATTCTCAGACCTAAAACACAGTTTTGACGTTGCATTGGAGGCCTTGGAGCTGAGGGAACGATTGGAGAAGCTAGGGAGCACTTGGATCATTCGTTTGGCTTCTAAAAACTTCGTTTCTTCTCTAGTTTTGGATTTTGATCATGAAAACTTGTACTTTGATCATGTCTAAGCGTAGCTAAACTCTTATTTCGGGATATCTCGTAGGGAACTAGGGTTTGATCACTTTGTTGGATGATTTATGGATTTGCTTGCATGCTTTCAAGCTTAATTGATGAATTTTTATCTAGTTATGTGTATTTTATGCTTTTCATTTATCTTTTCTATTGGTAGACGTATTAATATAATTGTGCTAGGTTGTAAACGATAGAGATATCTACGTTTGTTGCCCGGAAAATTGAAATACACACTAGCCGAATCTAGGGTTGTGAAATCTTGCTAGTTAGCTAAGAACAAAGAGTAGATTATTGATCGTAAAGCATGCTTAAACTTGATTAGAGTAGAGAAACCGGTTTGTTAGTTTAAGTATAGGTGTTGGTTGAGACATCTTCAACATAAACGTGCTCTTTTAGCTAGAATAAAGAATCATCGTGTTAGTAGGACGTAAATCCAACGTAGTGTGAAATTCCTAGTGACCCGTAGAGATATCCTGATTTTGTCAAACATTGAGGAAAACCCAAATCAATTCGTCTTTATTAATCGTGAATTAATTCAGTCGGTTAATTGAGATTCGTATTTTCTTTAATTCAGTAGAATTAGTAAACACACACAACTGCGATTGGCCCACATAAGTAATGGATTTAAAACTAATTTACAAAGAAGTCTCTTGGGTACGATAGACCCGGAATTACCGGATATTACTACACGCGACAACTGTACACTTGCAGTTGAATTGTGTCAAGTTTTTGGCGCCGTTGCTGGGGACAGCGTTTTATTTGCTAATAAGAAATTAGTTTAGAGAGTTTATTTATTTTTATTGTTATTATCTATTCTTATTATCTCACGGTATTTCTTGAGATTTTCTATGTGCAGGCATTCTACTACAAGCATGGATCATCGTTTTGCGAGCATAATTGAAGTATGCAACCTTGCGGGTTGGAAAATCGTGAAGGAGGGCCATGTGGATGGCACTAGAGAGAGAGTAGCCATAGATATAGAACGTTATAAAATTTGTCCTAATGACCCGGCCCCTCTCACTGAGTTACTATTCTTTCTTGGTTGGATGCTCGAGGAGATGATCCCAAATGTTGAAGAATGGAAGCAACGAGCAAAAAAATTGGGAATGGAGACGACACATGTGGACGCACAACTCGGTCTCTTTTCAAATGCAGAAGATGCTCCAACCTTCACAAAACTTATAGAAGAGCATGATGAGCCATTTTGTATCCCAACTTGTCCAAACATAGAATCATGGCTCGAGTCAAATATGAGGGTCAAGCATGATGAAATTTTTGGTGAGATTGACGTCATCCTTCACGGAATTAATATTGATGATCTTGAATCTTCGGTTGTAAATTTGTTAGAGGGTCTCACGTTTGAGTTCATTGAAGATGGAAAAGACGCCGGAATTGAATTTGTCGATGGTTCGGGTTCTTCAAACGAAGGAGATAAAGGTACTCAAACATTCATAGTTTATGAATTGTCTCTTAGAACTTCAATTAAACTATCAAAAATTGATAAGACAATCGAAGAGGACATCAATCTCTTCCCGACACATGGTATACTTGAGGTTATTAGTGAAATCATTGTGATGTCGATTCTCATGAATTGGAAGAAAAAGAAAAATTTTCTGGCAAACTTTCACTTGTGCAACGAGTGTTTTTCCTTATTGAAATATGCGATCGTTGTGATATTTTGTTCGTGCTCAATTGAGAAGAAATTGAAAGAGAAAACATGGTGGAAAAAGAATAAGTGGAGAGAAAAACGCGATAGCGATGCATACTTCTCGAGTCGTACTTAATTTTGGCGAGCTCTTTGTGTTCAATAGTGTTGCGGAATTGGTATTGCACGCTTGGTAATTGCATGTGGTGATGAATAAATGGATTTTACAAGAGCGAGGGGAGGCAAGGGACATGGAGAACGACGCCGGAGTCGCCGAAACGCGAATTTCGTCACGAGTTTGACTATCCCTCCCATATTTTCTATATTTTCTTGTTACTATGAACTTGTTAGCATCTATTTTCAGTATATTTGAGTAATTTTATTTGCTGGGACTCCTTGTTAGAAAGCTAGGGTTTGCTTGAATGAATGTTTTGATACTTTGATTCATTCTTTGGATTAAAACTATGCGTTCTCCTCTTATTATGATCATCTTGTGCTTGATTATTCAATGTTCTTGCGAGTAGCTAACGTATGAGAATATTTAATTAGAACTCGTGTGGTAACTCCATGAGAGCTAGTCGATAAATCAAGGTAATCACCTAGTCGTATCGTTATCTCTTAACTGGGTAGCGTTAATTATGATTAAAGAGCGGATTAATGAACAATTATGCATGCTTGTAATTGAATTAGGCTTGGTAACTCGGTCTAAATCGATATAAGTGTAGGAAAATTGCTTGGTAACTTGGTAGTTTGTAGGTTGCTCGATTGATAAGAGTAGCGTATGTGCGTTCCAAAGATCAAAACCCCATTCATAGCGTCCCTAGTGGTCCACAAGTAGAATCCCCATCACTCGTCAAACTACACTCCTTAGTTACTGTACTCTTTATTTTAGTCTCTAATTAACAATAAAAACCTACTATCTGTCCTCGTGGGATCGATAACTCGGGGTTGAAATACCACCCCTATATTACTTGACCGTGCACTTGCGCATACGCGTAAAGAATTGCGTCAAGTTTTTGGTGCCGTTGTCGGGGATGAATATAAGATTGAGCTACCAAAGCAGAGAATTTCGAATGGGTTGGGATGAATATGAGCTTTCACCAGTTCAACCACAGCTCAGTACAAGAGAGAACGACATGTAGCAGTTGTTGATATGGATTAGTCTGAGTTTGAAACTGGATGAAAAGTTTGACAAAGCAATCTACCCCGGTGTGCTAAGGCGCACTTGACCGTTACGGGAGCTCACATCACGATTTCGGGGATTCTTCGTTACTTCTTTTCGTCAGCAGCAACGTTCATTCGACCCCGGTGTGTTTCACACACTCGAACACAATGGGAGTTAGCATTGATGCGTAAAATGCTTGATTGGGGATTGTTCTTGCTATCTCAGTCAGCATCTCTCGGATTTCGTCCCCGACCTTGTGTCGGTTGTGAGTATTTTTTTTTTCTCTCTCTTTACTTATCGTTTTAGGCACATCGTACTTGCTCTAGGATTTTATTTGACTACTTCGTTATGGTGCATAATCACCGCTGGGATTAGCTGTTAGAATCTTAGGGAATACTTGAGTACTTGATTAATTTCGGTACACACAGCTTGTCACGTGCACGCATCTTGAATTATCCCTAAATTTATCGTAGCTACCTTCTTGTACCGTGGCTTTGACTTCAAGTAGAATCACTGCCCCTCGCATTTGAATGCCGAGTCTTCTTGGTTGATCTCTAAATTCGTTGAGGACAACGAAGCACTCAAGTGTGGGGGGATTTTTAGCTATTTGCTAGCCATGTCCGTGTCTTGCATCGCAAGTTACATTTAGATTAGAATGTTGTATGGTGATTAAGTGTCGTATTTGTAGTCGGTGTCGTGTTTTCCTTATATTGTCGTATCGTGCGTTTAATTTATTGCATTGTATATATTATTGTTGCACTTTTATTTATTGAGTCCTCCTACCCCAAATGTGTTGGTTAATCGAGTTGGCCAAAAGCATGTAGAGTCTAAGAAAATATGGAACAAAAATACAAAAGTGAAAAAACCATAAAAATTGAAAATTTTGAGAAAAAGGGCAACTTAAGACCTAGAAACCGAAGAGAATCCAGTGAAGGAGCTCATGAGAGTAGGAAGCACCGTAGCAGGGAGACTTTAATCCTAGTATCTTGTGCACAAGTCTCACGAAGGGATGTCCCAGGTATCTAGGGAATGGTGAAGGAAGATTACGGGCATACTTTTGACTCCTTTATTGTGCTAGGAGAATTGAGTCTCTAAGTGATTGATTATTCCGTTTCCGGCGGAAACTTGTGGACTCTTAGAATCTGGGGAGGACCTTCGTGTAGAGTCGGTTTCATGTGGTACGAGTCTTCAGCCTATGCGAAGTCGGGGAGCGTGCACCACCATCCCTTAAGGTGGTTCTAAGAGAAAATCCTAAAAAGCCCACACTCTTAAGCTCTATTGCACGGTTGTAAAAACAGAGGAGAATAATGAAAATGAAAAAAAAAAACATATAATTGAGCTTCAAAGGTGAAACAACCTAATGTGCTTCCGTGTGCACGGAAAATTTGGATTCAATCCAACGTAGAGCTTAAGAGGGAAACTAAAGTCAAGCCGTATTACACAGGAGTTGTGTCTCCCATCAATGGGATAATTTGCATTTCAAAAGCAATAACGGCTAAGAGGGTCTGAAAACCTCAAATGACTTGACGAAGGAAGATCTTTTAGAGCTTGAGATGACTAGACGCTTTGAGTCAAAAGACGTGCCCTGTCTTGGAATGATTTGGTGGATGTTTGGGGACGCCTTAGTGAGTTTGTGCATATGATCATCATATCATATTTCTTGCTGCGTGTCGTGAAATTTCAAAGTGAGCATGTGAGGATTTGATGATTTCGGTTTATGATAGAGAGGTTGCCCAATCTCGTAAAAAGAAAAAAAAAATTATTTTATTGAATTGTACATAATTGAGTTGCATTGTATATATCATGTAGTTGCATAGTCGAGAGTCGTGTTGAGTCGCTTGTGTCTTAAGTCGGCTAGTAAACAGTGATTTGCTCGGGACGAGCAAAAGGTAAGTGTGGGGGTATTTGATAACTCTATTTTAGGATTTATTTTATACTTCCATATTAATTGTATTAGGCTTATTTCACATGATTTATATGTTATATTTGGAAAAATATGTGAATTTGACGATTTATAAGCCTAAGAGTCAAAAGTTGTGTTTCTAGCTTATTTGAGCATGATTTCTCTCATATTTGCGATGATAATTGCACGGGTAGTATTTTGTTGTATTTCTCAGGTAAAATAGGTGCAAAGGAGCTTATGAGAGGCTTGGATGTGCTTGGGATGGAGCTAGATGAAGAGGAGAAAAGGAGACGCAAAAACGAAGAGAAGTTGGAAAAGTCACTCCTGACCAGCCTGCACTCTTTTCGAAGCTCAGTAAAATCTGAAAATAATTTTGAAGCAAGGCCTGCACCATTAGATTAAACATCCGTAGATTTCCAACGATATATGATAGGCCCTAAGACGAGTCCGTATGACGGAGATACAGCCCGCGCAAGATCAGCAAACAATTATGTCCGAGAATTACAAACTGGAGGGGCTGAAGTGCAATTTAGGCCAAGTTTCATTAAAAAAAACGTGCCCAGACCTGGGGAAACGTATTCTCAGACCTAAAACACAGTTTTGACGTTGCTTTGGAGGCCTTGGAGCTGTGGGAACGATTCGAGAAGCTTGGGAGCACTTGGATCATTCGTTTGGCTTCTAAAAACTCCGTTTCTTCTCTAGTTTTGGATTTTGATCATGAAAACTTGTACTTTCATCATGTCTAAGCGTATCTAAACTTTTATTTCGGGATATCTCGTAGGGAACTAGGGTTTGATCACTTTATTGGATGATTTATGGATTTGCTTGCATGCTTTCAAGCTTAATTGATGAATTTTTATCTAGTTATGTGTATTTTATGCTTTTCATCTATCTATTCTATTGGTAGACGTATTAATAGAATTGTGCTAGGTTGTAAACGATAGAGATATCTACGTTTGTTGCCCGGAAAATTGAAATACACACTAGCCGAATCTAGGGTTGAGAAATCATGCTAGTTAGCTAAGAAGAAAGAGTAGATTATTGATCGTAAAGCATGCTTAAACTTGATTAGAGTAGAGAAACCGATTTTGTTAGTTTAAGTATAGGTGTTGGTTGAGACATCTTCAACATAAACGTGCTCGTTTAGCTAGAATAAAGAATCATCGTGTTAGTAGGACGTAAATCCAACGTAGTGTGAAATTCCTAGTAACCCGTAGAGATATCCTGATTTTGTCAAACTTTGAGGAAAACCCAAATCAATTCGTCTTTATTAATCGTGAATTAATTCAGTCGGTTAATTGAGATTCGTATTTTCTTTAATTCAGTAGAATTAGTAAACACACACAACTGCGATTGGCCACATAAGGAATGGATTTAAAACTAATTTACAAATAAGTCTCTTGGGTACAATAAACCCGGGATTACAGGATATTACTACACGCGACAATTGTACACTTGCAGTTGAATTGTGTCACTCTCCCATATGAGAGCTCTTTTATCAGCTACGAATTTTATCTTGTCATTCCAAAAGCGTAAGCCTATCTCATATGGTAGCAGTATAAAGCCTGTCTGCCTAGATAGCAGCCAAATATAAGCGTAAGCCTTTCTTATATGATAGCATAATTGCAAACTTAAAAGCGTATCTACCTAGATAGCAGTCAAACATAAACTCAAAGACTACCTCATATGGTAGCAATAAGCATAAACGTAAGCCTGCCTCATATGGTAGCAGTATTGCAAACTCAAAGCTTATATGTTTAGATAGCAGCCAAATGCAACCAAGGCCTATCTTTTATGAAAGAGGCAAAACTCATAAAAATTCAAGTGTAAGTCTGCCTGCCTAGGTAGCAACGAGACGTGTGCATAAGCCTGTCTCATATGGAAGCAACCGAGCGCAACCATGCGCAAATAAGACCCGTCTATTAAGGACAACTATGCGCGGCCACGCGCGGGTTCACTCGCCTAGATGATCATAACTCACAAAGGCCTAAGTCTGACGGCGATATCATTCAAAGGAGAAAACACAAGGCTTCGTAAAGAAATTTCATGAACCAATCAAAAGCATGAAGGCATCGTTTCAATAATAGGCGGAGCCAGTACGCGCAAAATGTAAGCAGATGATCCAAGGATCACAGTCACAAGGAACACAAAATTCTATAATAAAGAGCTCGAAGAAGTAATTATGATGTTTGCAGTCAGCTCCTCCCTATAAGCGGGAATCTCCTGAAGACAACATAATGATGTTTGCAGTCAGCTCCTCTAAGCGCGCCTTGTCATCTGCATGGCGTTTAGTGGCTGCTTCAAATTCTCTGGCCATTCACTCCAACTCCGCTTTGCGCGTGACGAGAGCGGCCGTCTCCTCCGTATAAGCGGCATACTCAAATCTGGGTTGCGCAGAATTATGGATCTTTATCAATCTCTGCACGAGGAAGTCTGAATCCAAAAACCCTGTCGCGATCTGCTGAAGCTCCTCTACGCTAGCAAGTAGGGCCTTGGCACTATCTACCGTGGTACTTGCGAGCGTAGTTGTGTGAAGTCTCTTCAAAAGAGAAACCATCTTTCTTAAGAGTTCCCCTCTGTCAGTTGGGGACATCTCCAGCACCCTAGTGAATACGGTGGGGAAAGACAAGCACACCTTCATAACGCGATTTCTTAACGCGTATGCGCAAGTGCGCGGTCAAGTAATACGGTACAGGAGGAAAGATTCGATTGATTTAAGAAGTGAAATAACATCTAGGCTAATTTTTTGTATTTTTTATTTTTAATAAATAGGTATGGAGAAACTAGGCGATCTCTAGATCACCTAGGGCTGTAGACGATTTCCGGATTATTTGAGTAACACTTTAATTCTATCCTAATCAAGCCAGGCAATAGGCTATGACAATATCCTGTCGGTCTCATGTCATTTTACGTCTCGGTTGACTACAATATCCTCTCGGTCTCATGTTGTCTACCGGTTTGTTCTAGCAGGTCACCTACAGGTACGATAACGGGTCCTGTCGGTCCATCGTTTCACGAAACAACGGAATAATCCTACCGAATCTACCCACACTGGGCGAGTCCTAACACTTCTCCTTTTCGGTCTCGGTGATTCAGGGTTGTTATTCACGTCTCATCCTAGCTAGTTAGAATCACTGTCGCGCATTCGCTAGCTAAGTAGTATTTCCGGGTCATGAATCTTTCAACACTAAGAATTAAGTGTAGCACGTGAACAATTGACTTAGAACCATATTAACTTTAAGAAAGAATCAACTTGATGAGCCAAACCCTAGTTTATGAACATTAGATCTTCTCCTAAATGTGTCAATAGTCTTGGATTACTAACAATAATCAAAAACTAACATTGATTCAACAAGATGAAATCAAATACGCATGAACTAGATTCAATCCGGAAAAGTATCGTTTACATAACCCTTGGCTCTCGTAGAGATGCCTAGAAAAAGTGCTTAGCTAATTAAAATAAATCAAACAAGACTTACAAGTTTCTCCATACAAGATTTGAAAGATGAAGAAGAAGAAGAAGAAGAAGAAGAAGAAGAAGAAGAAGAAGAAGAAGATGAAACCTAGATGCGTGCGTCTCTCTTCAAAAAAGCCCCCTCACGTAGTGAATGACTCTCTTTGGGTCTATTAATTAATCCCTCAATTAGGTTTAGGAATTAATTACCCCCAAAACGACGTAGTTTTGAACCCAGACCCTCTTTTTTTCTTCCGTGCGTTGGTTCTCCCTTCTGGTCGCACGACCAGAAAAATCCTGGTCCTGCGACCAGCTTCTGATCGTGCGACCAGAAGCCTTGGTCGTGACTTACAGTGAGTTTTTCATTGTTCTGATCGCATGACCAGGATTTTCTGGTCCTGCGATCAGCTGGGGATTTTCTTCTCTTTTTTTTCTCTTCAATGGGGTGCTAAAGTGTCATTACCCAAACTTCAAAAAATGACACTTGCCTCCCCTCTTCATGTCTCTACTCCATTTTCTTCACGATTTCTTCTCCACTTTAGCTCCTGATTAATCTCCCAAGCTTATTTCTCCTCTCCGCTTCAACTCCCAAGCTATGTTCCCTGCCAAACACAATAGGAAACACAACCCGTGCGATCAAACGTGACAAAAATACATAAAATAATACGAGAAACGACTAGATTAACAATATAATGCCTAGAGCTAAGATTCTACGTTTTCTCTTTAATCATAGTGTAAAACTAAGAATATCAACCCGGAAAGCACGCAAAACGATATAAAACTTACAAGAATTATAACTCTAATAGAGAGTCATCAAATCCATCACACTACCTTTTTGCGAGCATATTTTTTTTCTTTT
This sequence comes from Linanthus parryae, assembly GCA_023055425.1. Lineage (NCBI taxonomy): Eukaryota > Viridiplantae > Streptophyta > Magnoliopsida > Ericales > Polemoniaceae > Linanthus > Linanthus parryae. The sequence continues at coordinate 94,132,763 of JALGPY010000003.1, forward strand.
TCTTTAGAGATGGGCAATCTCGCAATCACTAACTAGAATCATCAAATTCTCACAAGTCTCTTTTGCAATTCAACCGCAACAGAGAATTAAAAATACGATGAACCTACGCACAAGATTACTAAGGGGTCCCCAAAAATTCACTAAACTCAATCCAAGATCGGGGCACGTCCTTTAGCTCAGAGTGTCCAAGCATCCTAAGTCCTATAGTAGTCTTTCGTCGCCAAGTCATATGAGGTTTTCAGACCCTCTTAGCCGTTATTGCATTGAATGAAAATTGTCCCCGTGATGGGTAATCTCGCTATCACTTACTAGAATCATCAAATTCTCACAAGTCTCTTTTGCAATTCACACAACCGCAACAAAGAATTAAAAATACGACGACCCTACGCACAAGCTCACTAAGGGGTCCCCAAACATCCACTAAACTCAATCCAATATCCGGGCACGTCCTTTAGCTCAGAGGGTCCAGGCATCCTTAGTCCTGTAGTAGTCTTTCGTCGCCAAGTCATATGAGGTTTTCAGACCTCTTAGCCGTTATTGCATTGAATGCAAATTGTCCCCGTGACGGGAGACACAACTTCATATAATACGGATTGACTTTAATTTTCCTTAGATACTCTAATTGGATTGAATCAAAATTCCCCGCGCGAACGGGGGCACATTAGGCTGTTCACCGTATCTAGTCCAAGAGAAGATTTTAATTTCTTTTTTTTTCCCATTCTCTTCTAATTATTTCAGCCGTGCGTTTAGAGCAACTAAGTGTGGACTTTTTCTGTTAACTCTTGAAACCGCCGTAAGGGATGGTGGTGTACACCCCCCCCCCCCCCCCCCCGACTTCACTTAGGCCGAGGCAACCGTACCACATGAAACCAACTCTACACGAAGGTCCACCCCAGATTTCAAGAGGCCATAAGTTTCCACTCGAAAACAGATTATTCAACTCCTTAGGACTAAATCCTCCTAGCACAATAAAGGAACTAAAGGTATGCCCTCGTCTACTTTCCACATTTTTAGAATACCCGGAACATCCTTTCGTGAAACCGGTGCGTAGGATACTAAAAGTTAAGGTTTTCCCCACTACGGTGCTTCCTATCCATTGAGACTCTTTCACTGAACTCTCTATAGTTTCAAGCTTCATCAATTGCCCAACTCATTTTTTTTTTTAATTTTTATGGATTTTCACTTTTCTATTTTTTTAAATTTTTCTTAGACTCTACATGTAACTGCCAACTCGATTAACCACAACGATTGGGTAGGGGACTCAATAATATAAAAGTGCAGAACAATGCAGAAAAAATTGAACCTATCACAATACAACAATATATTAAAGACATTACACTAACCACACAATACTCACAATACTACACAACTACATGTAACAAGGCTATGCAAGGACTGACATGGCTAGCAAAACTGAACACAGACCCCCCCCCCACACTTAAGCGTTTCGTCATTCTCAACGAATTTAGAGATATAATTAGAGGACTCATCCCTTAAATGTGTTGGCGGTGGATCTACACAATTATCGCTCAAACGTAAAACAGAGAGTGTTAGAGGTACCTGTGGTGCCCGGACCTACATGGGCACCGTGTCCGCAATACTGCAACAAGAAGGGGTCTTATGGACCGTTGAAAGTTTCCGGAAAATTCTCATCTCGCGTCGGAATTCTGATGCGCCTACTCAACATTCTCTATCGCACGCATCAAGAAGGGGAACCCGGAGCGTCTTATGTACCTGTGTCCCTGCACATTGAATGAAAGAATTAACGCAAATCTCTCTCACCCCTCAAAATTAAATATGGAGAACTAAACGAAAAAAATAGAAAAAAATAGAATCCTACTCTACATTGGGTTGCCTCCCAAGAACCGCTTGAAATTTAAGGTCGAAAGCCCGACCCGGTTACCTCAACCGAAAAGGATGGTGGAGGATGCTTTATCCCTCCACTTCTTCTTCTTCCACCATCTCTTTTCCAGAACCTCGCGTGCACCCATGTGCTGCAAAGACTGTGGAGAGTTGTGGAAGCTGACTCCTTTCATTTTTCAATTGATCTTCTTGAGAAACTTCCACCAAGTACCACTGGGTTCAAATGAATCTCTGGCCATAAAATCATCCCAGTAATACCTCATATGTGCTAGATGCTCTTCACCTGACCCATGCAATTCATCCACACCCCCACACTTGTTTGTTTTCAACTCCTTGACTATGGCGTTTGGATCATCAATATAATAGCCAATATGACACGAAATTGAAAATTTATCATGATGCACTTCCCCATAATAATCTCCATACACAAGTCTTTCCAACTCATCACATTCTTGATTAACATGAGATATGGAGAATTCTTCAAAATTATGAGCAGGGGCCTTTACCTCAACCGATATGGTCACAAGTGCTTCATCAGCTTCTTCATCAGCACACCATAGGCTTCCAATGTAGGTTTCTTCCCATTCATGCCAAGGAAGTTAGAACTCTTGCAGTTTTGGCTGGCAATACGGAAGGTCCTCCAATCTTGGGCACACAGGTCCACCGCAGTCTGAATCAGAGTCTGAGTCTCATACATGGAAGAGTCCACCA